>JAOTRH010069330.1:0-18000 GCA_034768845.1 Heliamphora exappendiculata | reverse complement strand
CTCTATGTCTGACTGAAAATCTGAGTCTGCGTACCTCAAAGGTACTAGAGTCTCTGCCTAGTAAACCAACATATAATCCTTAGTCATTTTCAACTACTTAATTATATTATTTACCGCAATCCAATACTCCTGCCCTAGATTAGACTGATATCTGCTAACTATGTCAACGGCAAAGTAGATGTCGGGTCTAGTGCAAAGTATAGCATACATAAGACTTTCTACTGCTGAAGCAAAAGAACCGCCTTCATCTTCTCTATCTCATCAAGTGTCATAGGATACTGATTATTGGATAGAGTGATTTCGTGTCTGAAAGGGAGAAACTCTTTTTTGGAATCCTGCATGCTAAAACGAGCAATGATTTCATCGATATACTTTGCTTGTGATAATCCTAACATCATTTGTTTTCGATCTCGCATAAGCTTGATCCCATGGATGTGACGGGCTTCTCCCGAGTCTTTCATATCGAACTGCCCAGATAACCAAACTTTAACAGTAGATAATGCCCCCATATCGTTTCTAATGAGTAAGATATCGTCTACATAAAGTACTAAGAAGATCACCATGCTTTCGTCACACTTCTTGTACACACAGGACTCATCCGGGTTTTGATCAAAATTATAAGATTTTATAGCTTGATCAAATCGAGTGTTCCAAGACCTCAATACCTGTTTAAGTCCATAAATGGATCTCTTAAGCTTACACAACATGTGTTCCTGGCCCTTTGCAATGAATCCGTCTGGCTGTATCATGTAGATACATTCGTCAAGACTTCCGTTAAGGAAAGCTGTCTTGACATCCATTTGTCAGATTTCGTAATCGAAATGTGCGGAAATGGATTAGAGAATCCGGATAGACTTAAGCATGACTACCGGCGAAAAAGTTTTCTCAAGTCGATACCTTCTTTCTAAGTGAACCCTTTAGCAACAAGCTTAGCTTTAAAGGTTTCAACTTTCCTGTCTACTCCTCTATTTTTCTTATAGATCCACTTGCATCAAATGGGTTTTATCCCTTCGGGTGGTTCTACAAGTTTCCAAACCTGATTGGAATACATAGATTCTATCTCTGAATTCATAGCCCTTTGCCAAAAATTTGCATTTTTATCTTGTAGTGCTTCATTGTAGTTACAGGGCTCAGTATCCAGTTCTGTCAAGATCCTGTCAAAAGACTCTCTCAAGAACATATACCGGTTAGGTTGATGAACAATCCTCCCACTACGACGAGGCACTACCTGTGTCTGTGTACTAGCAGTAGTAGGCTGTGCATAATCTGAACCCTGTGCATCAGCACACTGTTCTTGATTTGCATCTGTCCCGATAATTCTCCCACTACGACTAGGTAATGTAATATTAGTGACTTGTGGTTCCTCTTCTGTTCTACTGGCATTTTCTCTCAGTTCTTCTAGAACAATTTTGCTATTGGTTCCGTGGTCCATAATATAATTCTCTTTCAAGAATCGGGCATTGGTGCTAACAATGATTTGAAAGAACCAAAGGGTCGTCACTTACACACGAACCTAGGGTTAGGGTGCTTAGTTTTCTAGGGCATTAAAAATTTGAAGGGTCTTCACTTACGCACAAACCTTGGATTTAAATGAACCGAAGGGTCGTCACTTCACACGAACCTAGGGCTTAGGTGCCTAGTTTTTTAGGGCTTGAAAGAATTGAAGGGTCGTCACTTACACATAAACCTAGGGTTTGAAAGAACCAAAAGGGTCGTTACTTACACTCGAACCTAGGGTTATGGTGTCTAGTTTTCTAGGGCTTGAAAGAACCGAACGATCATCACTTACCCACGAACCTCAGATTTGAAAGAACCGAAGGGTCGTCAATTTCACACAAACCTAGGGTTAGGGTATCTAATTTTTTAGGGCTTGAAAAAACCGACGGTTCGTCAGTTACGCACGAACCTAGGATTTGAAAGAACCGAAGGTTCGTCATTTACACACGAATCTAGGATTAGGGTGCCTAGTTTTGTAGGGCTTGAAAGAACGAAAGGGTCGTGACTTACACATGAACCTAATATTTGAAAGAACCGAAGGGTCGTCACTTATACACGAACCTAGGGTATGGGTGTCGAGTTTTCTAGGGTTAGAAGGAATCGAAGGGTTAGCTAGGATTTGAAAGAACCGAAGGGTCGTCACTTACACTCGAACCTAGGGTTAGGCAGCCTAGTTTTCTTGGGCTTGAAAGAACTGAATGGTCGTTACTAACACACGAACTTAGGGTTAGGGTGACTAGTTTTCAAGGGCTTAAAAGAATCGAAGAGTCGCCACTTACGCACGAACCTAGGATTTAAAAGAACCGAAGGGTCGTAAATTTCACACGAACCTAGAATTAGAGTGCCTAGTCTTCTAGAGCTTTAAAGAATCGAAAGGTCATCACTTACGCACGAACCTAGAATTTGAAAGAACTAAAGGGTCGTCACTTACACACGAACCTAGAGTTAGGGTGCCTAGTTTTGTAGGGCTTTAAAGAACCGAAGGGTCCTCACTTACGCACGAACCTTGGCTTTGAAAGAACTGAAGGGTCGTCATTTACACACGAACCTAGGGTTGTGGTGCCTTGTTTTCTAGGGCTTGAAAGAATCGAAGGGTCGTCACATATGCATGAACCTAGGATTTAAAAGAACCAAATGGTCGTCACTTACGCACGAACCTTGGGTTTGGAAGAACCAAAGGGTCGTAACTTACACACGAACCTAGGGTTAGTGTGCCTAGTTTTCTGGAGCTTGAAAGAATCGAAGGGTCGTCACTTACACACAAACCTAGGGTTTGAAAGAACCGAAAGGGTCATTACTTACACACGAATCTAAGGTTAGGATGCCTACTTTTTTAGGGCTTGAAAGAATCGAAGCGTCGTTATTTACCCACGAACCTAGGATTTGAAAGAACCGAAGAGTCGTCACTTACACACGAACCTAAGGTTAGGGTGTCTAATTTTCTTGGGCTTGAAAAAACTGAAGGGTCGTCACTTACCCACCAACCTAGGATTTGAAAGAATCGAAGTGTCGTCACTTACACACGAACTTAGGGTTTAGGTGCCTAGTTTTCTACGGCTTAAAAAAACCGATGGGTCGGCTAGGTTTTATAAGAATTGAAGGGTCATCACTTACATACGAACCTGGGGTTAGGGTGCCTACTTTTCTTGGGCTTGAAAGAATCGAATGGTTATCACAAACAGACAAACCTAGGGTTAGGGCACCTAGTTTTCTAGGGATTGAAAGAACCGAATGGTCGTCATTGACATACGAACCTAGTATTTGAAAGAACCGAAGGGTCGTCACTTACACATAAACCTTGGGTTAGGGTGTCTAGTTTTCTAGGGCTTGAAGGAACCGAATGGTCGGCTAGGATTTGAAAGAACCAAAGGGACGTCACTTACACTTGAATCTAGGGTTAGGGTGCTTAGTTTTCTAGAGCTTGAAAGAATTGAAGGGTCGTCACAAATAGACGAACTTAGGGTTAGCTTGCCTAGTTTTCTAGGGCATGAAAGAATCGAATGGTCGTCACTTACGCACGTACCTAGGATTTGAAACAATCAAAGGGTCGTCACTTACACACAAACCTAATGTTTGGATGCCTAGTTTTCTAGGGCTTGAAAGAACCGAAGGGTCGGCTTGGTTTTATAAGAACCGAAGGTTCGTCACTTACATACGATCCTGGGGTTTGAGTGCCAACTTTTCTAGGGCTTGAAAGAACCAAAGGATCGTCACTCACACTCGAACTTAGGGTTAGGGTTTCTAGTTTTCTAGGGCGTGAAAGTATCGAAGCGTTGTCACTTATGCACGAACCTAAGATTTGAAAGAACCGAAGGATCGTCACTTACACACGAATCTAGGATTAGGGTGCCAAGTTTTTTAAGATTTGATAGAATCGAAGGGTCGTCACATACGCACGAACCTAGCATTTAAAAGAACCAAAGTGTCATCACTTACACACGAGCCTAGGGTTATGGTGCCTAGTTATCTAGAGGTTAAAAGAACCGAAGAGTCGTCACGTGCGCACTAACCTTAGATTTGAAAGAACCAAAGGCTGGTCACTTACACACGACTCTCGGGTAAGGGTGCCTAGTTTTCTAGGCTTGAAAGAACTGAAAGTTCGCCACATACGCACGAACCTAGGTTTTGAAAGAATTGAAGGGTCATCACTTACACACGAACCTTGGATTTGAAAGAACCGAAGGACCGTCACTTACACACGAACCTAGGGTTATGGTGCCTTATTTTCTAGGGATTGAAAGAACCAAAGGGTCGTTACATATGCACGAATCTAGGATTTGAAAGAACCAAAGGGTCGTCACTTACACACGAACCTAGGGTTTGAAAGAGCCAAAGGGTCGTAACTTATACACGAAGTTAGGGTTAGTGTGCCTAGTTTTCTGGAGCTTGAAAGAACTGAAAGGTTGTCACTTAAACACAAAGCTAGGGTTTAAAAGAACTGAAAGGGTCATTACTTACACACGAACCTAGGGTTAGGATGTCTACTTTTTTAGGGCTTGAAAGAACCGAATGATCGTTATTTACCCACGAACCTAGGATTTGAAATAATCGAAGAGTCGTAGTTACACACGAACCTAGGGTTAGGGTGTCTAATTTTCTTGGGCTTGAAAGAACCGAAGGGTCGTCACTTACGCACGAACCTAGAATTTGAAAGAACTGAAGTGTCGTCACTTACACACGAACTTAGGGTTTAGGACCCTAGTTTTCTACGGTTTAAAGGAATCGATGGGTCGGCTAGGTTTTATAAGAATTGAAGGGTCATCACTTACATACGAACCTGGGGTTAGGGTGCCTACTTTTCTTGGGCTTGAAAGAACCGAAGGGTCATCACTAATAGACGAACCTAGGGTTAGGGTGCCTAGTTTTCTAGGGCTTGAAGGAACCGAATGGTCAGCTAGGTTTTGAAAGAACCAAAGGGACGTCACTTACACTTGAATCTAGGGTTATGGTGCCTAATTTTCTAGAGCTTGAAAGAATCGAAGGGCCGTCACTAACAGACGAACCTAAGATTATGGTGCCTAGTTTTCTAGAACTTGAAAGAACCCATGGGTCGTCACTTACACACAAACCTAGGGTTTTAAAGAATCGAATGGGTTATCTTTTTCACACGAACCTAGGGTTAGGGTGCCTAGTTTTCTAAGGCTAGAAAGAATCGAAGGGTCGTCACTAAGACACGAACTTAGGGTTAGGGTGTCTAGCTTTCTAGGGCTTGAAAGAACCGAAGAGTCGCCACCTACTCATAACCCTAGGATTTGAATGAACTAATGGGTCGTCACTTACACATGAACCTAGGGTTAGGGTCCCTAGTTTTCTAGGGTTTGAAAGAATCGAAGAGTCGTTACTTACGCATGAACCTAGAATTTGAAAGAATCAAAGAGTCGTCACTTACACACGATCCTAGGGTTAGGGTGCCTAGATTTCTAGTGCTTGAAAGAATCGAAGGGTCGTCACTTACACACGAACATAGGGTTTGAAAGAATCGGTGGGTTCGTTACTTACACACGAACCTAGGGTTAGGGTGCCTAGTTTTCTAGGACTTAAAAGATCCGAAAGGTTGTCTCTTACACATCAACCTAGGGTTTGAAAGAATCAAAAGGTCGTTACTTACACACGAACCTAGGGTTAGGGTGCTTAGTTTTCTAGGACTTAAAAGACTCGAATGGTTATCACTTACGCACAAACCAAGGATATGAAAGAACCATAGGGTCGTCACATAAACACAAATCGAGGGCTATGGTTCCTAGTTTTCTAGGGCTTTAAAGAACCAAATGGTCGTCTCTTACGCACGAACCTAGAATTTGAAAGAACCGAAGGGTCGTCACTTACACACGAACCTAGGTTTAGTGTACCTAGTTTTCTAGAACTTGAAAGAACCGAAAGGTCGTCACTTATGCACGAACTTAGGATTTGAAATAACTGAAGGGTCGTCACTCAACACACGAACCTAGCGTTTAAAAGAATCGAAGGTCGTCACTTACACATGAACCTAGGGTTATGGTGCCTAATTTTCTAGAATATGAAAGAACAGAAGGATCGTCATTTACACACAAAGCTAGGGTTTAAAAGATCCAAAAGGATCGTCACTTACACACGAACCTAGGGTAAGAGAGTTAACTTTTCTTCGGCTTGAAAGAGCTGAAGGGTCGTAACTTACGCACGAACCGAGGATTAAAAAATCGAAGGGTCATCACTTACACAAAAACCTAGGGTTAGGGTGCCTAGTTTTCTCAGGCATACAGGGATCGAAGTTTTGTCTCTTACACACGAACTTAGGGTTTGAAAGTACCGATGGGTCGTCACTTACACATGAACCTAGGGTCAGGGTGCCTGGTTTTCTAGGTCTTAAAAGACTTAAAGGGTTGTCACTTACGCACGAACATAGGATGTGAAAGAACTAAAGGGTTGCCACTTACACACGAACCTAGGGTTAGGATGCCTAGTTTTCTAGGGCTTAAAAGAATCGAAGGGTCGTCACATACACACGGACCTAGGATTTGAAAGTACCGAAGGGTCGTCACTTGCACACGAACTAGGGTTAGGGTGCCTAGTTTTCTAGGGCTTGAAAGAATCAAAGGGTTGGCGAGGATTAGAAAGAACCGAAGGGTCGTCACTTACACTCGAACCTAGGGTTAGGGTGCCTAGTTTTCTAGAGCTTGAAAGAACCGAAGGGTCGTTACTAAGACACAAACTTAGGGATAGGGTGCATAGTTTTCTAGGTTCGTGTGTAACCGAAGGGTCGTTACTTACGCATGAACCTAGGATTTGAAAGAACCGAAGGGCCGTCACTTAGTGACGAACCTAGGGTTTGAAAGAACCAAAGGGTCCTCACTTACACACGAATCTAGGGTTTGGTTGCCTAGTTTTTTGGGACTTAAAAGAACCAAAGGGCTATCGCTTACACACAAACCAAGGGTTTGAAAGAACCGAAAGGGTCGTCACTTACACACGAACCTAGGGTTAGTGTGCCCTATTTTTTAGGGCTTAAAAGAACTGAAGGGTCATCACTTACACACAAACTTAGGATTAGGGTGCCTAGTTTTCTAAGGCTTGAAAGAACCAAGGGTTGTCGTCATTTACATATGAACCTAGGATTTGAGAGAACCGATGGGTCATCGCTTACACACGAACCAAGGGTTAGGGTGCCTAGTTTTCTAGGGCATGAAAGAACTGAAGGGTCGTCACTTACACATGAACTTAGGGTTTGAAACAACTGAAGGGTTGTCACTTACACACAAATCTAGGGATAGGGTGCCTAGTTTTCTAGGGCTTGAAAGACTCAAAGCTCGTCACTTACACACGAACCTAGGGTTTGAATGAACCGAATGGTGGTCACTTACACACGAACCTAGGGTTAGGGTGCCTAGTTTTCTAGGGTTAGAAAGATTCGAAGGGTCGTCACTTACGCACGAATCTAGGATTTGAAAGAACCATTGGGTCGTCACTTACCCATGAATCTAGGGTTAGGGTGCCTAGTTTTCTAGGGCTTTAAAGAACCGAAGGGTTGTCACTTTTGTATGAACCGAGGATTTGAAAGAACTAAGGGGTCGCCACTTACACACGAACCTAGGGTTTAAAAGAGCCAAAGGGTTGTCACTTACACACGGACCTAGGGTTTGGGTGCCTAGTTTTCTGGGGCTTGAAAGAACCGAAGTGATGTCACTTACACACAAACTTGGGGATTAAAAGAACCGAAAGGGTTATCACTTACACACGAAGCTAGGATTTGGGTACCTAGTTTGCTAGGGCATGAAAGAACCGGAGGGTCATCCCTTACCCACGCGCCTAGGATTTGAAAGATTCAAAAGGTCATCAGTTGCACATGAACCTAGGGTTAGGGTGCTCAATTTTCTAGGGCTTAAAACAACCGAAAGGTCGTCTCTTACGAAAGAACCTAGAATTTTAATGAACCGAATGATCGTTACTTACACACGAACCTAGTGTTAGGGTGACTTATTTTATTGGGCTTGAAAGAACTGAAGGGTAGGCTAGAATTTGAAGGAACTGAAGGGTCGTCCCTTACAATCGAACCTTGGGTTAAGGTGCGAAGTTTTCTAAGGCTTGAAAGAATCGAAGGATCGTCACTAACACACGAATTTAGGATAAGGGTTCCTGGTTTTCTAGTGCTTGAAAGAACCAAAGAGCTGTCACTTACGGACGAACCTAGGATTTGAAAGAACCGAAGGGTCGTCGCTTACTTATGAACCTAGGGATTTAAGGAACCAAAGGGTCGTCACTAACACACGAACCTAGGGTTAGGGTGCCTAGTTTTCAAGGACTTGAATAAATCGAACGGTCGTCGCTTTCTCACAAACCAAGGGTATAAAAGAACCGAATGGGTCATCACTTACACACGAACCTAGGGTTAGGGTGCCATGTTTTTTAGGACTTGAAAGAACCGAAGGGTTGTCACTTACCCACGATCCTAGGGTAAGGGTTCCTAGTTTTCTAGGGCTTGAAAGAATCGAAAGGTCGTCACTAATGCACGAACATAGAATTTTAAAGAACCGAAGGGTCGTCACCTACACACGAACTTAGGATTATATTGCTTAGTTTTCAAGGGCTTGAAAGAACCGAATGGTAGTCATTTATACACGAACCTTGGGTTTGAGAGAACCGATGGGTCGTTACTTACACACGAACCTAGAGTTAGGGTGCCTAGTTTTCTAGGGTTTGAAAGAACCGTAAGGTTGTCACTTACACATGAACTTAGGGTTTGAAAGAACTGAAGGGTTGTCACGTACATACGAACCTAGGGTTAGGGCGCATTATTTTTTAGGGCTTGAAATACTTAAAGGGCCTTCACTTACACACGAACCAAGGGTTTAAAAGAACCGAAGGGTCGTCACTTTCGTATGAACCTAGGGTTAGGGTGCCTAGTTTTGTAGCGCTAGAAAGAATCGAAGAGTCGTCACTTACGTAGGAATCAAGGAGTTGAAAGAATCGAAGGATCGTCACTTACACACGAATCTAGGGTTATGGTGCCTAGTTTTCTAGGGCTTTAAAGAATCGAAGGGTTGTTACTTACGCACGAACCTAGGATTTAAAATAACTGAAGGGTCGTCACTTACACACGAACCTAGGGTTAGAGTACCTCACTTTTTAGGGCTTGAAAGAACCGAAGGATTGTCACTTACGTATGAACCTAAGATTTGAAAGAACCAGAAGGTCTTCAATTACACACGAATCTTAGGTTTAAAAGAACCAAAGGGTCATCACTTACACATGGACCTAGGGTTAGGGTGCCTAGTTTTCTAGGGCTTGAAAAAAATAAAGAGTCGTCACTTACAGAAAAACCTAGGGTTTAAAAGAACCAGAAGGGTCGTCACTTACACACGAACCTAGGGTTTGGGTGCCTAATTTTGTAGGGCTTGAAAGAACCGAAAGGTCGTTACTTATCCACGAGCCTCGAATTTGAAAGAATCAAATGGTCGTCACTTGCACTCGATCCTGGGGATAGAGTTCCTAGTTTTCTAGGACTTTAAAGAACTGAAGGGACGTCACATACTCATGAAGCTAGAATTATAAAGAACCGATGGGTCGTCACTTACACACGAACTTAGGGTTAAGGTGCCTTATTTTCTAGAGCTTGAAAGAACTGAAGGGTCAGCTAGGATTTGAAATAATCGAAGTGTCGTCACTTACACACGAACCTAGCGTTAAGGTGCCAAGTTTTCTAGCGCTTGAATGAACCGAAGGGTCATCACTGACACACGAATTTTGGATTAAGGTGCCTAGTTTTGTTGGGCATGAAAGAATTGAAGAGTCGTCACTTAGGCACGAACCTAGGATTTAAAAGAACTGAAGGGTCGTCACTTACAAACGAGCCTAGGCTTAGGGTGTTTAGTTTTCTTGGGCTTGAAAGAACCGAAAGAACGTCACTTACGCACAAACTTAGGATTTGAAAGCACCGATTGGTCATCACTTACACACGGACCTAGGGTCAGGGTGCTTAATTTTTTAGGGCTTGAAAGAACCAAAGGGTTGGCTAGGATTTCAAAGAACCGAAGGGTCGTCCCTTATACATGAACCATGGGTTAAGGTGCCAAATTTTCTAGGGCTTGAAAGAACCGATGGGTCATCACTAACACACGAATTTAAAGTTAGCGTTCCAAGATTTCTTGGCCTTGAAAGAACCAAAGAGTCGTCTTTACGCAAGAACCTAGGATTTGAAAGAACCGAAGGGCTGTAACTTACTCACGAACCTAGGGTTTGAAAGAAACAAAGGGTCGTCACCTACACAACAACCTAGGGTTAGGGTGCCTAGTTTTCTAGGGCATGAAAATACCGAAGGGTCGTCGCTTACCCACAAATCATGGGTTTGAAAGAACCGAAAGGGTCGTCGCTTACACACGAACCTAGGATTAGGGTGCCTAAATTTTTTTGGCTTGAAAGAACCGAAGGGTCGTCACTTACCCACGCACCTAGGGCTAGGCTTCCTAGTTTTTTAGGGCTTGAAAGAACCGAAGGGTCGCACTTACGGACGAACCTAGGATTTGAAAGAACCGAAGGGTGGTCATTTAAACACGAACGTAGGGTTTGAGAGAACCGATGGGTCGTCACTTACACACGAACCTAGGGTTAGGGTACCTAGTTTTCTAGGGCTTGAAAGAACCGAAGGGTCGTCACTTACACATGAACGTAGGGTTTGAAAGGACTGAAGGGTCATCACTTACATACGAACCTAGCGTTTGGGTGGCTTATTTTCTAGGCCTTGAATGATTCAAAGGGTTGTCTCTTATACACGAACCTAGGGTTTGAAAGAATCGAAGGGCCGTCACTTTCACATGAACTAAGTGTTAGGGTGCCTAGTTTTGTAGGGCTAGAAAGAATCGAATGGTCGTCACTTACGCAAGAATCTAGGATTTGAAAGAACCAAAGGGTCGTTACTTACACACGAACCTTGGGTTAGGGTGCATAGTTCTCTAGGGCTTGAAAGAACCGAATGGTCGTCACATACTCATGAAGCTAGAATTTTAAAGATCCGAAGGGTCGTCACTTACACGCGAACTTAGGCTTAAGGTGCCTTATTTTCTAGGGCTTGAAAGAACTGAAGGGTCAGCTAGGATTTGAAAGAACCGAAGTGTCGTCAGTTAGACACGAACCTAGGGTTAAGGTGCCAAGTTTTCTAGCGCTTGAATGAACCGAAGGGTCGTCACTAACACACGAATTTAGGAATAGGGTACCTAGTTTTGTAGGGCATGAAAGAATCGAAGAGTCGTCACTTACGCACGAACCTAGAATTTAAAAGAACTGAAGGGTTATCACGTACAAACGAACCGAGGGTTAGGGTGTTTGGTTTTCTTGGGCTTGAAAGAACTGAAAGAACGTCAGTTACGCATGAACTTAGGATTTGAGCGCACCGATTGGTCATCACTTACACACGAACCTAGGGTTAGTGTGCCAAGTTTTCAAGGGTTTGAAAGAACCGAAGGGTTGGCTAGGATTTGAAAAAATGGAAGGGTCGTCCCATACACACGAACCTTGGGTTAAGGTGCCAAGTTTTCTAGGGCTTGAAAGAACCGAAGGGTCGTCACTAACACACGAATTTAGGGCTAGGGTTCCAAGTTTGCTTGGCCTTCAAAGAACTGAAGAGTCGTCACTTACGCACGAACCTAGGATTTTAAAGAACCGAAGGGCCGTAACTTACTCACGAACCTAGGGTTTGAAAGAACCAAAGGGTCGTCACTCACACACGAACCTATGGTTAGGGTGCCTAGTTTTCTAGGGCTTGAAAGAACCAAATGGTCATCGCTTACACACAAATCATGGGTTTAAAAGAACCGAAAGGGTCGTCGCTTACACACGAACCTAGGATTAGGGTACCTAATTTTTTTTGGCTTGAAAGAACCCAAGGGTCGTCACTTACCGACGAACCTAGGGTTAGGGTTCCTAGTTTTCTAGGGCTTTAAAGAACCGAAGGGTCGCACTTACGCACGAACCTAGGATTTGAAGGAACCAAAGAGTAATCATTTACACAGGAACTTAGGATTAGGGTGCCTAATTTTCTTGGGCTTGAAAAAGCCGAAGGATTGTCATTTAAACACGAACCTAGGGTTTGAGAGAATCGATGGGTCGTCACGTACACACGAACCTAGGGTTAGGGTGTCTAGTTTTCTAGGGCTTGAAAGAATTGAAGGGTCGTCACTTACACATGAACCTAGGGTTTGAAAGAACTGGATGGTTGTCACTTACATACGAACCTAGGGTTAGGGTGGCTTATTTTCTAGGGCTTGACGGATTCAAAGGGTCGTTAATTATACACGAATCTAGGGTTTGAAAGAACCGAATGATCGTCACTTTCACATGAACCTAGTGTTAGGGTGCCTAGTTTTGTAGGGCTAGAAAGAAACGAAGGTCGTCACTTACGCACGAATCTAGAATTTGAAAGAACCAAAGGGTCATCACTTACACACGAACCTAGGGTTGGGGTGCCTTGTTTTCTAGGGCTTTAAAGAATCGAAGGGTCGTTACTTATGCACGAACCTAGGATTTGAAATAATTAACGGTTCGTCACTTACACACGAATCTAGGGTTATGGTGCCTAGCTTTCTAGGGCATGAAAGAACCGAAGGGTCGTCACTTATGTATGAACCTAGGATTTGAAAGAAGCAAAGGGTCGTCACTTACACACGAACCTATGATTTAAAAGAACCAAAGGGTCCTCACTAACACATGGACCTAGGGTTAGGGTGCTTAGTTTTCTAGGGCTTAAAAGAATCGAAGAATCGTCACTTACACACAAACCTAGGGTTTAAAAGAATCAAAAGAGTCATCACTTACACATGAACCTAGAGTTTGAGTGCCTAATTTTATGGGGCATAAAAGAACCGAAGGGTCGTCACTTACCCACGAGTGTAGGCTTTGAAAGAATAAGAGGGTCGTCACTTGCACACAAACTTAGGGTTAGGTTACATAATTTTCTTGGGATTGAAAGAACCGACGGGTCGTCACTTACGCATGAACCTATAATTTTAAAGAACCGAACGGTCGTCTCTTACACACGAACATAGAGTCCAGGTGCCTTATTTTCTAGGGCTTGAAAGAACCGAAGAGTCGGCTCGGATTTGAAAGAACCGAAGGGTCGTCTCTTACACGCGAACATATGGTTAAAGTGCCAAGTTTTCTAGGGCCTGAAAAACCCGAAGGAACGTCACTAACACACGAATTTAGGATTAGGGTGCCTCGTTTTCTAGGACTTGAAAGAACCGAAGAGTCGTCATTTATGCACGAACCTAGATTTCAAATGAACTGTACGGTCGTCACTTATACACAAACTTAGGGTGAGGGTGCCTAATTTTCTTGTGCTTGAAAGAACCAAAGGAACGTCACTTACGCACGAACCTTGAATTTCAAAGAACCGAAGGGTCGTCACTTACACACGAGCCTAGGATTAGGGTGCCTAGTTTTCTAGGGCTTGAAAGAACCGAAGGGCTGTCACTTACACATGAACCTAGGGTTTGAAAGAATCGAAGGGTTGTCACTTACACACGAACCTTGGGTTAGGGTGCCTAGTTTTCTTGGGCTTAAAAGACTCGTAGGGTCCTCTTAGGGTTGGTATACTGAAAATCATGTTTTTCTTATTTAATTTTATTTTTAATAAAATTAATTTTTTATTTTATGAGAATTTTTATGAGCAATGTATTTATATCATTTATTTGTTGTGCATGGATGTCTGATATTCTGTATAGTATTTAATCTGGTGTGTAGAGTACGGCTTATACACAAAAATTTGATTTTAGGTTCTTGTAGAATATAAGTTTTATGTTCACAGTTTAGATAGAAATGGACATACCATCGGTACGACTGTGGCACAGATTTTTAGTAGGCTTGTCTTGGTTATGGGGAACAGATAATAGCGTCGTCTATTATTTCGACTCTCTGTGCCAGTACACCTTTAGTGTATTGAACGGGACATTTAGTGTAATTAATTTAGTACTGACTACTGGTTATATAAATTAATTCATACCCAAAGGTTATTATGAATAGTGCTTATCCGCTTAATCCAGAAATAATTATTGATTTGCATGTATTTAATAATCGTTGTTTTGATTCATTAGAGGGTGTGATCTTATTTGGGTCTATATTCCCGGTGAGTTGGATAGCGATATAATTTATTTGACAAATATTAATTATTGATGGAATCCACGTCTCGAAAGATCGAAATTGACGATACCCCCTTAAGGATGCTTATAAGTTTAACCGCGCCAAACCCTGCAGGTGGATTTAATTATCCGGCGGTCAAATAAGTTAAGCGGAAGGGTTTAAGGAATACGAAAATGCCGATTAAATTAAATTATCAGTAATTAAATTTAATTGATGGGTATCAGGAATCTTAACGTGGGGAGAAATGGTAAGCATTTAATAACAGGAGCTCAATGCAATAAGGTCTTGAGATTATAGGTCAGAGTGCAATTATAGTTCTTTAGTGGTGTGAACTATAATTCAGTATTTTATGAAAATTGTAAAAACCGCTACGACTTTCCATAATTACAGAAACCACACGTAGGTATCTGTGTTCAATTAGAAGTCTTACTCATAATTACTTCACAGGTCTCTGTTGTAGCCCTATATATATGCAGGTAGCCTGAACTAGTTTAGATTAATTTTAATATCATTCTTGATATATTATTTTTGTCTTTCAAGACTTAAAAATATATCGGAGTTCTGCCGGTACAAGTTCTCAGAGGAACGTAGCCCACACTACGTTCGAGGATCGCATAAGTGAATACAGTAGAAGATCTGACAAGAGCTTAAACTCGGAATCAAGTCGTAGTTGAAGATTAGATCTACAAGTGGTATTCTTCTAAATTAACTTTGGTTGCACGAATTTTATTTTGATCGTTCTTTGTCAAAGTTTTATCTGGAACCTCTTTCGGCGTTTGTCCGTTCAGTTAATTTTTTTTTAAAAATCGTTTTACAAAAAATAATGATCTTGGCAGTATTGCTTCCAACAAATTGGTAACAGAGCCATTTTGTTTTTTGTTTTTTGTTTATGGTTACCGAAGCCAGATAGATTTAGAACTGTGCTAACTTTATTTTGCAGGCGTTCTAATCTCGGTTTTATGATCATCTATTTTTTTTATGTTTGATTGAATGATTTGAATGGATGATGATTTAATTAATTTTTTAACCACGGGGGTTAACCATGTTAGATTAATTATTTTTTAGATCGAATGTGAGTCTACGGGACATAGGATTTGATGTAATATTTTTATGTTCTTTAACGTTTTTTTTTTAATTTATTAGAAATTAAAAAGAATAAGAATAGGTTGAATATGTCCAGGAACACGAAGAATGAAGACGGCACTGGCGGCGGTTCGGGTTTTTACGGGCCACGGATCGCGCAGCGATTTTTCCTAGCGGTGGCGACGCTATAGCAGCAGCTTCTAGGCAGTTTTTCAACAGTTTTATGAGTTATTTTTGAGCAAATTTTTTCATGGAAAATAGTACTTTTTGAGAGATTTCTTTTGATATAAAGTACGCCAAAAATGGAGTTCGGATGAGGCCGAAAAGGCCTCAGGAAGATGGCAGTTAAAGACGGCGGCGCTGTGAGTGGCGGCAGTCCATTTCAGGCAATTTTATGAACTGTTTTTGAGCATATTTTTCATAAAAAATAGTACTTTTCAAGAGTTTTCTTTTGATATAAAGTACGTCAAAAATCAAGTTCGGAAAGAGGTCGAAAAAGGCTCGCGAAGTTGGCTGCGCAGTGCTGTGGCGGACAGCAGCATTTTTTGAGGTTTGGACCATTTTTCCAGCCATTTTCCGAGCAATTTTCCAGCATATTTTTTGACAGAAAAGTCCCATATTTCAAGAGCTTTCCGACGATATAAAAGTCGTCAAAAATGGAGCTCGGATAAGGCGGCAAGGCGGTGCCGACGGTGGTTGGTGGTGGTCCGACGACTTTCTCTCTCTCGGGACTGATTTGATGTATATTCTGATATATACAAGACTGATATGATATATATTGTTATATCAGATAGTATCAAGAAATCATGATGCCATCAGGATATAGGAAGCTGATAAGGATTAGACTACTGGAAGCTTATCTTGACAGGAGACTGAAACTCTTTAAGAGTTTCGATCGGATCATAAAATCAAAATTTATATTTATCTTGTAATTAATTTATTTTTTTTATATTTTAATTGCGTGTATGAGATATATATTGGTTTTATTTTTTCTGTTTATTTAATTAATTCAAAAATTTGGTATTAAATAAAATATTTTGTAATGGAAAATAAAATTAAGTTTTTTTTATTAATTAATTTTAATTAAATAAAATTTTTTTAGATATTTTATTTTTTACAAAATATCACGTTTAAAAGATGATTTTTTTAAAATCAGATATCTTGAAAAAAAAACGTGGGAATTAATTCTGAATTTTGAATTAATTAAATAAAAAATATTTAATCGAAATAAATTATTATTTTTTTAAAAATGTGGAACAAAAAATAAAATAAATAAATGCCTTTAGTCACTACCTTAGCTGAAAAGCTGGAGAAAAAACTGTATATTTATTAAATTTTATTTGTTACGTATTTAAACACAAAAAGATGGTTTAATAAATCAGAATCTTTATAATCGTATACACATAAAGATATTTGATTCTGTCAGATCGTGTGACTTTCGAAAGATAGTTTGATAAACCAGAATCTTTAGAATCGTGTACACGAAAAGATATTTGATTCTTTCAGATCGTGTGGCTTTCGAAATTAATAAATTTATTTTAATTAAACGAATTTTTATAACCCTAAAATTTTTAAAAAAAATCTAAGTGGGAGAGAAAATTTCTTCACAGATAAATTCTGCGGTCTCCATCACCAGTTTGTAAACGATGCAATTAAACCCTGCCTGTCGGCAGTAAGGCCTTCCTCCCAAATGGACAGATTAATTATGGTATCGTCAGTACAAATCTCATTTAGGAATAATTCTGGATAGTTGTTAGTGTGGATCACTTCTCCAACTAAATAGTTCATTGCGAAGCGATTAATTTGGGATTATGTGATGGTTAACACTTAACTATATATAATAGTACCGTCTCCAACTGATTCACTGCTATTATATACTAGATCGAAGTTATGTAAGCTATTTAATTTTATTTGGCATGGTCAACCAGTAGCCTAGATAGTAAAATTAAAATAAATTGGCATGTCTGGTCTCATGAATGATAGTAGACGTCCACCAAACGTGGCATGCTATTCTCGGGTTACCAGGCTACTGACGAATTTAATTTTAAAATGGTTGATGGAACCAAATTAAAATAAATTCAAAATTTTTCTTATCATAATTAACGATTTTATTTAATTATGTGATTCTTAGGATTAAAATAGATTTTAACCCACTCGCTTCAATACTCAAAGAAAACAAACTAAATGGACCAAATTCTGTTGACTGAAAATGTAACATGGATATAGTTTTAACTACAAATAGTATTACTTCAATACCAGGAAGTGTCTGTTTCAGAAAAAGGTTCTTTTTTGGGGCCGAAAGGCATGAAAAAGAAAAAAATTCAGAAACAGAAAAACACATTTTCCTAAGTAGTTAGTGGGCCACAGACTGGTGTGAAAAAGCCAAAAAGCAGATGTTTTCACTGTAACCAGACCCGACACTGGAAAAAATTATGTCCAATATTTCTCAAAAGACAGAACAAATACGGTAATTTTTGTTCACTGGTTGTGGAAACATATTTAGCGGTGTTATCTATCGGTACTTGGTGTGGAGATCCGGGAGCCACTAATCTTACAAGCAATTCACTACAGGGGTTCTAGAAAATCTGACAATTTAGTGATGGAAAGATTTACATGCATATGGGCAATAATACAAAGGTAACAGCAGTTACAGTAGGAGATGTCACTCTCAGTTTTGGTAGAGATAGAATTTTAATATTGAGAGATTGTCTTTATGTACCTACCATTAGAAGGAACTTAATTTTCGTTTCTAGATTGGCTAAAGACGGATATTTTGTTTATTTTAATAACTCTGTGGTTATTAAGGATAATAAACGG
>JAOTRH010069319.1:7559-18002 GCA_034768845.1 Heliamphora exappendiculata | reverse complement strand
GATATCTTTCATGAGCGCACCAAACATATTGAAATTGATTGTCACTTCATCCGACATCACCTTCAGCAGGGCACCCTGCATCTCTGATCTGTCTCTTCTGAAGATCAACTTGCCGACCTTTTCACAAAATCTCATCCTCCTGGTCGCCTCCGTGCTTTAATTTCCAAATTTCAGCTGACTTCGTCATCTCGCGTTTGAGGGGGGATGTTAGAATATTAGATTGATTGTTAGAATATTAGATTGATTTTATTCTGATTTGATTCTATTGTATTTTCTTTCTTGTTTATCCCTATTCGTTTATAAATAAGCCATATATTGTACAATTTCAATACACAGAAAATATACAGTTATTTTCCCTTCTCAATTTCTTCATGAATGATTCTTAAGAATTTAAAATCAAAAAAATAAAAATTAAATTATACAATTTAGATTGATTTACTCAATTTTTAGTACCCTAGCAATTTCTTGAACAAGGATCCTTAGCCATTCATTTTTCGTGCAATTTAAGAATTCAACATGGACACAAATGCCATGTAATTATTGTGGAATGCAGTGTAACCCATCAACAGTTTAAAATTTGCATGGCATAATAATTATATTAATTCTAGTTTTTTCTATATGAATTCCAATACCAATACGATACTATGATTTTATTTCTCATTAAATATTACATAATTATTAAAATATTCATTAATAAACAATAAAGTAGCAATTTTAAAAATGAAAAGGTTATAAAAATGTACTGTTACTAGCAATTATTTGTATTTAAATGCACTTTAAATTAAAATCTAATTGTATAAAATTAACTACATTTTTCGACTATATGTATTATGTTTGTGTATGTGTATATATATATATATATATATATATATATATAAACATAATTTCTATACTTAATTTGACTTTTGCTATTTTTTTTATGACAGAAAAAGAAAAGTTGAATTTAGAATACAGAAAAAAGCTAAATTTTAAAATGAAAAAAGAGGATAGTTGGTTAGTAAGAGATGAAAACGATAAAAAAAAAAAAAGTGTAAATAGAAGTTTAACCATTAGATTAAACAAATTTTAGTTTTTAGAGCAAATATCACATTATAGGTGTTGAGTTTTATAATATAGATTAGTAATTACCATTGTGTATAGTCACTTTAAACATAATTTTATTATAAAATTAATTTTAAATAATTAATAATTTCTTAACTATTGAGAGCAAGAGCGTATTTAAAAATAATTTTTATTAGCCATACTCTTAAATACAACTATAAGGAATGACAAAAATAAATGTATTAAACTAACTATATTTTTTAATTATGTATATTTTTGTGTGTGTGTGTATATATATATATATTAAAAATATATTTTTTATATTTTAAATCTTTTTATTTATTGATGAGAGAAAAAGATTTAAATAGAGAGAGAGAGAGAGAGAGAGAGAGAGAGAGAGAGAGAAAACTAAATTTTAAAATGAAAAGAGACAAGGGTTAGTTAGGGAGAGAGAATAAATAGACCAAAAAAAAAATAAAAGAGAGAAAAAATATAAATAAAGATTTGACTATTAAATTAAACAAATTTTAGCTATTGAATATGGGACATAAACAAATATCATACTTAAAAGTGGTATTTTGTAATATTTCATATAATAAGATGAATACTTGAAGTGATCGTCCAATTTAGTTATCAAAGTCATTAATATTCACTAGTTACAAATGATTGAATGAGTGCCTGTGCAAAACGTCCAAAAAAAACTTAATTTAATTGTTGTCCCGTGTCGTGTGCTATGTGTGTATTAGGCTTATTGAGTATTGGTTATTGGTGGATTGAGTGTTTTATAAAATAAGTGTAATATATATTATATATATTATATTATATATGAAATAATAAAAATATAAAATTTGTATTTAAAATTTTAATTAATTGATTTCGGTTGGTCGAGATACTCCAATTACTACTAAATCGTAAATTAAACTTTTTTAGAATTTAAAATCGAATTGATCGAGACTAAAATTAAAACCGATCAAAAGTGTATTGATTTGGTCGATTCGGCCAATTGATTTGGTTACTTCGAAATAACTTTCGCTCTATATGTGAGACAATTATTCATTTTCATTTTATTTTATCTTATTTCTCTTTTTTTTTTATGAGAGTGTTAGATAAGATTACTGTTAGTAGTTATTAGATTCTTGCTACTAATTTTAACTTATGCTACAATAACTTCTGTTATTAGATTATTATTACAAGTTTATTAAACATCAACAATTTTTACTATAATTTATAATTATTTTTATTTTTATTTCACCAATAACTTATAATATTTACTAAATACTTACAACTTCTATTACAAACTAAAATCTATAAGTTATTGGTTGAAGCAATACCACACACCACCTATATAAAAAAAATTTAAAAATATTCATTGATATTATTTTTTATTTAATTAATTAAATAAAGATAATTTAGGTTTACTTCTATTATCCTTTTGTTTATTTTCTTTATCTCTATAAATTAGCAAATTAATAAATTTATATTTTTAATTAAATATCTTAAAAGTAACCGATTAATTAATTATTAAATTATTAATATTATTTTATATTTTCTATTTTAATAACTACAATTAAATGACTGAGTGCCTTTAAACTTTAAACATAAGTGATAACTAAGTAAATAATAATATGTGCGCATTTCGTTTATTTTTATTATTATTAATAAACTTTTTTTCAACATTAATAGAGTATGTTTTTAAATTTCTCATTTTAAAAAATTAAAAAATTTAAAAACTTGGCTTATCCAAATAAGACGAATTTCGTGCATCATAAAACTTCCCACTCAGGAAAAGGGGCCGATCGCCGGATCGGCAAGTTAAACAGTTTTCATTTTATATTCTTCTTCCATCCGGTAAGCATCAGTAGCTTTTTTTCTGTTCCCAACTGAAAACAGCGATGGCGAGCGAGACCGAAGACCCCGTTCGCCGCCGTACGACGGTAGCTGATTACCGGAAAAAGCTTCTCCAGCACAAGGAGCTTGAATCCAGAGTGCGTGGAGGTCAGATTTTACCTCCGATTTAACCCTAGTTTATGGTTCCTTTTCAATCTGTAAATAAGTTCTCGTTTTGTTTTGTTTTCTGATTCAATTCACTAATACATAGATGCACACACCGAAATCGCATAGGTAGATGCTTGACGCATACCGATATGTATTTGTTTTAGTATTATCTGTTAGTTCGTGTATATGATTGCGAAAAAGACTGGGAGCAATAAAAAAGAAAGAATGCAGAATCTAGGAATTATGCTCTCTTTTTCCCCCTGTAATTCTGGTGTTTCCTGTGCATAGAAAGGAACGGCAGACTTGTTGAGTGGAGGATTTAGTTTCTTGAGGTAAATTTTGAAACATTTGGTGCTGAAAAGTTATATTTTATTGTTGTTTGTTTCCGTTTTCTTTGTAACCAAACACGGCATGACCTTTGTCACTGAGGAAATAAGAGAAAGATTCAAACTAGATTTCTAGATTTCGAAAATCTTCCACAAATATTTCCGTCGGCCTTGTAAGTCATGGACTTCGGGTCTGGTGTATTTTAATACAAACACCGCAATATTGAGGGTTAAGGTTGCTGCCTACTTGGAATTCCAAAATTAGTTCTTCTCTTGCTATTCTTGGTGCCTTGTGTTATCGGAAATGATCCAAATCCTCTATCTTGTCATCATGAGGGATCAAAATAAAATTTGCAGGAAGTATGATTTATACAATTTACTACGAAAAAAAGGAAAGAAAAGAATTCTTGGTTATCTGCAAAATAAGTTGGGGAGAAAAATAGGGAGAAATGAGCAGAGAAATGGCATTCCCTTGTCACCTGCTTTTTAATCTCTCCTAAAGTGGAGAGCTTTTTAGAGGAAGTGGATGAGGATTGGTAATATATGCATCCTTTTGGACAATATATTGTGTTTTGTTATGTGGTTTATGCAAGGAGCCGAGTAGTTTATGATCTTACTGTATATGTTATGGTTGCTGCTAACGTGTTTGAATTGGAATGTACACAGTGAGAGAGAATTTGCGGGCTACAAAAAAGGAATATGCTAAAACCGAAGATGATCTGAAGTCGCTTCAGAGTGTTGGACAGATTATTGGCGAAGTTCTTAGGCCCCTTGACAATGAACGCTGTAATAATTATTCTTTTTCTTCCCTCTGCTTTTGGGTGCCATGGGAAGAGAGCTACATGCCCGATCCCTTTCTATGCTGAATATTATAGATGTAGAAGCTCTTTACTCATGAATTATATGCCCTTTGTTTTTCTACTTCTACCTGACTTAGGAGCATAAAAGTATTTTTCAATTCACTAGATACCAATGTTTTGTTCTCCTCCTCTGGCTCCCTCCATAGATTTAGGAGGAAGCTTTAGTACATTAACGGAACTAATGTTGTATCATCTGTACCGTTCCAGTGATAGTTAAAGCAAGTAGTGGCCCAAGGTATGTGGTTGGCTGCCGCAGTAAAGTGGACAAGGAAAAACTAACTTCAGGCACTAGAGTGGTTCTTGATATGACTACTCTCACAATTATGCGTGCTCTTCCCCGTGAAGTTAGTAGTTTCTCTGAAGTTCCTTGAAAAGATTATTACTTGACTTGATATTCTTTCATTGTTACTCCCATTTTCACACTAATTGGCCTTTTGGTGTATATTGTGGTTCCCTTTGTTTACAGGTTGATCCAGTTGTGTACAATATGCTTCATGAAGATCCTGGGAATATTAGCTATTCTGCAGTTGGGGGGCTGTCTGATCAGATTCGGGAACTTAGGGAATCAATAGAATTGCCTCTAATGAATCCCGAGCTCTTTCTAAGAGTTGGCATCAAACCTCCTAAGGTAATTCGGAGGATGTGATTTATAAATGTTATGCATTTTATGCAGTATGGCATTTAGTAGCCATAGTTATCAGTTATTACAATTTATAGAGAAGCATAAATTTTATATGTGTCAGGGTGTTCTTCTGTATGGACCTCCTGGCACCGGCAAGACATTATTAGCTAGAGCAATAGCCAGCAACATAGATGCCAATTTCCTAAAGGTAAAGACGCTTCTTGTTGTAACTTCTGTGGTAAGCTGTTGACGTGCTCTTTCATTTGATTTACGCCTATCATGCTCTTTACATTGCTAATATGAGCAGGTTGTATCAAGTGCCATAATTGATAAGTACATAGGCGAGAGCGCCAGATTGATCAGGGAAATGTTTGGTTATGCCCGTGATCACCAGGTAACAGCAAATACATCATTAAATTTCACTTTCTCTTGTCTCAACTGAGTGAAATAGTTCTCATGTTTGGTTTCTTCTTGTTTAGCCTTGCATCATTTTCATGGATGAAATCGATGCCATTGGCGGACGCCGTTTCAGTGAGGGAACAAGTGCTGATCGGGAAATTCAAAGAACCCTCATGGAGTTGCTTAACCAACTCGATGGATTTGACCAGCTTGGGAAGGTGTTATATTATATTATATTTTTGTATTTATGCATTTATTTATTTTATGTGTTTACAAGATTTATAATGTTTCTATCATTATGTATCTAAGAGTATATGTTGGTATCTTTATTTAATACTGTAGTCAGCAGTCTCCTTAAATTCATATCCATATGCACAGAACCTTGTCTGCATCTTTTTGTAATTTAGAATGAGTTCCGTGTCACAGGTGAAAATGATTATGGCTACAAATAGACCTGATGTTCTGGACCCTGCGCTTCTACGTCCTGGACGGCTTGATAGGAAAATTGAGATTCCCTTGCCTAATGAACAGTCAAGAATGGAAATCCTCAGAATCCATGCTGCTGGAATTGCCAAACATGGTGAAATTGACTACGAGGCAGTTGTTAAGCTTGCTGAGGTTGGCCATCTTTCCTCACTGATACCTACTTGTTTAAATCTATCTTGTGCAAAAGGTTTGGTTATTTGTGTTTCTCTTCAGGGATTTAATGGGGCTGATCTTCGTAATGTATGCACTGAGGCTGGAATGTCAGCAATTCGTGCAGAACGTGATTATGTCATCCATGAGGATTTCATGAAGGTAAATCTTTGTGCTCTCAAGAAGATGAATAGATTGTCGGGATGGTTTCTATCGCATAAGCATGTCTTGACCATATGCATCACATATTTAATATGGGGTTATAAGAATGCTTATTTGATGAATATGTTATGTGAAGATGCAAAATTTTCTTCTGTTTTTTCCTTTTTTCCCAAATAGCTATTTTCTAAATACGCTACGTGAACATAACCATATTATCTTCTTTATCACAAGTCACACACTATATTGAGACAAATTCGTAATCTAAATTCTTCACAAATGGCTCAGAACATGAAAGTGTACAGGGTCTTTTTTGTTTTGACCTTTTTTTATACGGGTGGCTATTCCCTTACTGCCTCTTCTATGATACTGTCTCTACTAAATGAGAAAGAAAAACCCTGGGCAGAACATTACCCATATGTTCAAACCTGAACCTATCAACCTACTACCGTGTTCTGTATATCTCGTTCTAATGTTTCAAGCATTGTCTCAGCTAGGCGATTCTGTGTCTCTTCTTTTGTTTATCCTTTTGTTTCAGGCTGTCCGAAAACTGAATGAAGCAAAGAAACTTGAATCAACAGCCCATTACAATACTGATTTCGGGAAGGACTAAACCTAGCTTTTTAAGCTTTTGAAACTCACGGGTGGGGGTGCCTAGCTACTATTGTAATATCTTGTCTTTGGGGACACTGCAGTATATTTCTGAACCAAGAAATGAGGCACCACAGTGGGGGTTTGGCTCGATTGCTTCTGTTGTTGGGTTTTTGTTCAACAATACCTGTAATTGTGCTTAATTCTCACTGAATAACCAGTGCCGGTGGCAGCACTTAATGCTCTTGTATAAAGTGCTAAAGTTTATTATAAAAAAATCATGTTAGAACTCAACAAAAGCAAATAAATTTTAATCAAAATTCAAACCCATTCAATACAAAACCTGATATATATATATATATATACACACACAAACACAAACACACACGGTATTGCTCGTGTTTAAAAGCATTACTAGTATTTTTTTTAGATTACTTGTGTATTTTAATAATAATTTTTTTAAAATCTCATATTACTATGAATAACCCATACTAAAAAACACTAAATTGAAAAAAAGAGAATACAATACATAGATAATTATTATAAGTATTAAACTATAAAAAAAATTTGACAGAATATACACAGACTCTGCCTGAATCTAACAACAAAATTATAATTCAATTAAAACCATTATAACTTCTCATGCATACATTAAAATCTCCTAGTTGAAATCAATAGCATAAACTAATTAAAAAAAGAAAAAGATAATTATCCTAAATGTTAAATTTTTTCAAAAAATTAGTAGAGTTTTTTTTATTTTTCGGATAATTCGTTTATCAAATAACTTGTAATAAAATTAAGCAACATAATATACACAGAGTCTGCCTGGATTCCGATAATAAAGCCACAGTTCAAATAAAATCATCATAACTTCTCATGTATGCATTTAAAATTTCAAGTTTGAAATCAATAACATAAACCAATTAAAAAAAAGATAATTATTCTAAATATTAAACTTTTTAAAAAAATTAGCAGAATTTTTTCTGATTTTTGAATAATTTAACGGTTTGACCGTTTATTAAATAATCTGTACTAAAATCAAGCAATATAATATATACAAGTTCTGTCTATATTTCAACAATAAAGTTACAATTTAAATAAAATTATCTTTAACTTCTCATGCATATAATTAAAATTTTTAATTTTAAATCAATAATATAAATCAATTCAACTCATCATAAGTTATTGAATTACCAACCCAATTCAAATGTCATGCAGTTGAGTTTTTGGTCTTGAACACTTGGATCACATTTTAAATTTTCTCCGTACTTGTATTTGACAATTGTATTCGGGTGGAATACAAATGGGTGAGAAGTAAAAATTCAGTATGTAAGCGTTGAGAGTGTGCCTAAAAACACACTCTTATAAGATTACACCTTCAAATTACAATACGTAAGCTCGAGGGAAAGGAAAAAAGAGATGGCTCAAATTTGTCTCTTTTTCTCTGTCATTGGACCCAAAAAAAAATGCAAAAGAAAAATACAAAAAATGAGAGAGATGAACAGAAATGAACAAAGAGGGTTAGGGAAAAATACCTCTTTTTGCGGGAGAGAGAGAGAGAGAGAGAGAGAGAGAGAGAGAAAATAATTTCTTGGACATCTATAAAATTATCCCCCAACTTTTTAAGTTATAAAATTATCCCTCAACTTCTTAGGCTATAGGCTATAAAATTGTTCTCATAATGTCACAACAACATTTTATGAATGTGTAATTTCAAACATAGGTTGTAAATATGCTTAGGACAAAATCGATATGATTTTTAACACCGCCCATTGTAGTGTACTCATCATTTAAAAGTGAGAAATATGTCCATAGTCAGAATAATTTTTTGTGGTTTGCACTTATATGTCCATAGCAGAGTTGGCGATTTGTTGTTACAATTTGCATTTATGACAGGTATTTTGAGTAAGGACAAAATCGCTACAATTTTAATTTTAGGGAACACTAACAAACTGAGTACTTTCCTTTTATATATATAACAGTGTAAGATAAGTGCACAAAGACACATAAATGTTTATAGAACTATAGTATTATTGAAATGCACTCTTTAGTTTTCATTATGTAAAAGGGTCAATAAAACCTCATTTTCTACATAAGCAATATTATATAATATTTATTTTCACTGCATTTCCTTTCATAGACAACATATTATTAGGCCCACATTTATAAATAAAACCTCATTTTCTACAGAAATTAAATACAAAAAATTAATACAATGACATGACAAAGGTGCTTATTTTTAAATAAATAAAAGTGAAAAAAATTTGATTGTGAATTGAATTCCTAGAAGATGAATCTGATTCCCCATCTTTTTTCCCAAAAAAGTTTTGTCAATGCTCAGCTAAATACTCAGCACCAGTTGCCACTGCAACTACCCATAAATCCATTTTCTCTCTCGCTCTCTTTCTCTCTACTGCTCCAATATGCAAAAAAAATGCAGAAGAACACCTGATTTCTAGTTCAATTAATTTGAAAAACCTCAAAGTAATTATGAATTCAGAAAACAAATCAAGAATGTTCGAATTCAAAAACCAAAGAAACAGAAATAGCTATCGTTTAAAAGAAGATATTAAACAAATTAAAAAAACAAACAACCCAAAGGAATCGAGAGGGAGAGAGAAATTATAAAATAAGTATTGGGTTGTAAATTGTTGAAACTAAAGCATCGTTTGTTTCTATGAAAAGATCATATCAAAAGATCAAAAGACAAACTTTCACGTGCTCTGAACAATCACAGTAGTAGAAATGAATCGAAAATTAAATCGAAAACTAAACCAGAACCCATTGAAGGGTAAAATCTGTTCTTTAAAACCCATTAATGAATACCGAAACCCAATGAATGTTCTGTACCAAAGTTAAAAAATCTTGCAAAAACTCTCTAGAAAAGCAGAATTGTAAGGGGAAGTTTTAAATAAAATGTGGTTGAATCTGAAATCAATGAAGCAGAGTGAGATTAGAGAGCGACACAGCAAATTACAGTGACAGAGAGCGGCATAGCAAATTATAGTGACCTCTGCGATGGAGCAAAAAAGGGCGGTGGAGGGCGGCGGTGAGCAGCGGTGAGTGGCGGTGATCGGTGATAAGAAGCGAAGTAGAGTGAGATCAAAGAGCGGGGGTGGGCAGCGGTGAGAGAGAGATCGGAGAGGTGCCGAACTAAGTCAGAGAGTGATCGGAGAGAGAGAGAGAGAGAGAGAGAGAGAGAGAGGCTGAGAGAAGCAAAGTCATAGTGAAAGAGGCTGAGAGAAGCAGGCTGAGCGGAGAGAAGTCAGGGACGGAGCGACGTGCAACGGCGATGTGCGAGCGGCAATTGTCGGAGGGGCATCGAACCAAGTGAGAGGAGAGATGGGATGAGCAAGACGGTTGTTCATTGCCTTTAATCTCACCGTTAAATGATGAAGATGATCCTCAACTGTAGGATTAGATACATAGATGTCACACCAGCTATATATGGGGTACTTGTTTTAGTATAATTAGCCTAGGATAACTATAGTGGGACCAATATATGCTATAAATAGATTGGGTATATATTGAATTATAAATTTCGGTTCAAATCAAAATTGGAACTGTGAATTTAAATTCGTGAATCGATTCGGAATTTACAGTTTATATATTTTTAGTATTGGAACCAAACTAATTCAATACAAAATTGAACTAATCCACACGGATTGAACCGGTTTGAATCGGTACATTCTTCGATTTTACTGGTTTTTCAGGACGGCCCTACTTTTTTCTGCTCTTTTTTGCTAATATATATCTTGATTAAGTGTTTTAGAATGTTACAAGCTCCTACCCCTCCTCCCCCCCCCCCTCTCCT
>JAOTRH010069308.1:0-18002 GCA_034768845.1 Heliamphora exappendiculata | reverse complement strand
ATATGACACCTTTTTTTCATCTTTGGTTACTAGCCAAATCTTGGGAGTTGGGGGAGAATGAAAAAAAAAATCTTTGGGAGGGGGAAGAATGAGAAAAAAAAACTCTATTGCTTTATTTTGTTGTCATTTAGGTGGCAAGGATTAATTAATGTGAAGAGCCCTAAGTGTAATTATCCAACTTAATTCAAGATCTGGCACCGCAAGTTTTATAGGATGGAGGGGTTAATAGGTAATTAGTGATTAATCAAGAATTCAAACATTATGTACATAAAGGCTATACAGATGAGACGAGAAGAAGACTACGTGCTCCTGTCCTCTAGTGAATCATAAAGACACGTGATCTCTCTCTCTCTCTCTCTCATGCGCGCGCATACACACATTTTTGTCAAATTCAAAAGATCAATGTTATTTAGGATATATATATATATATATATATATATAATTTCTAAAAATAAAGTAAGTGTCATTTGCTTGAGTGTGACTAAAGTTAATGAAGATAAGGGCAAGTCATGGGGTTCAACTACTCTTAAGGTAGAAATATAATTTTAACCTGGTTTGACTTGTCTTAAGTTTATTATCTCCTATTAAATTTCAAGCCGGAATGAGCCAGCCCTTATCTGGGTGGGGAGGCCTAACTCAATGGTATGCGAGGTTGGGCTTAGGCTTGATTTTAGACTTCAAACTTGCGCCACGGCCATTGGTTTTGGGCTTTTCTTTTAATATGCTAAAAAAACTTGAAATAATTTTATTCCATGTTTCAAAATAATTTATTTCTTTTTACACATTTGTTCTTATTTTTAAGGAAACTTCTGGATTAGGTTCTTTTTTTTTTAGTAATAAATTAGTTTGTCATATCCAACTATTTTTATTGGAATTAGTTTCGTTTTATTTTTTATTTTCTAAAATACTCTTAAATTACATTTTCAAAAAATTTTATTGATCAATTCCCTTCATAAACGAGAATAAAAAATCTCGCCTCATAAATCTCGCCCAAAATCCCACAAACGCTTGTGCCACAGCCACCACAACCTTAGGTTTGTCGTTATCTTCATCCTCCGTCGCTGTCATCACCATTGTTGACTTCATCAACCCCAACGTTGCATTCGTCCTCTTTTATCATTGTGGTTATCATCCTCAACGTCGTCGCCGTTAACCCTGACGTCATCGCCATCCTCCCTTGTTTTTGCTTTCATCATCCCTCGCTAATTGATACATGTATCAGTCATACTCTACAATGCATTTTTAATAATCCTGCATCTCATATGTAACTAATACATATATCAATTAAGATACATTCATGACTCTACCTTATATTTTTAGTAATGCCGCAGCTTAAACACAGCTGATCATACATATATTAGTTTGACTATTTCTTTGTATTTTTAATAATTTCGCAGTTCAAACACAACTAATACATGTATTGGTGATGTCAGAGTTGATGACAACAAGAGATACTGATGGCAATGGCGATGGTGATGGATGATGATCGCAACGACGAGGGGGAACGATGGCGACGGCAATGTCGGGGTTGATGACAGCGATGGCAATGTCGGGGTTGATGACGACGACGTTGAGGATGACTATGGCGGAGGATGAAGATAGTGACGGAGGATGAAGACGCTGCACTGTGGATGATTTCGAAGTGTGGATGATTATGCAATCTCTGCTGTGGCTTTGGTTTTGCACACCAATTAGGAGGAGGGACGAGGTCGAGGTCGTCGGCAACGGCAGCGAGGAGGATGAGAAGGAGGAGCGACGATGGTAGAGCGAAGGCGGTGGTGGTCTAGGGATAGCGGCTAGGGCTTGGAGAATGGAATGGAAGGGGAAGACAGTGGCGGCTAGGATTATGCTCATTTGAATTCCTAAATAAATGTGGATTAGTTATACACAAAATTTAGAATCTGGTGGATGCTAACATGGTGGAGATATGGTTTTAAAATTCTATAATCAATGGATGTTTTTCACCTATTTAGGAATTTTTCATTAATAGCGCCACCTATATAACAACCATATAGAGATAATAACATCACAATATTAAAACCATATATAGATACACCGAAATTAATAGGAGTATTTTAGTTCTCCCATTTTGTTAATTTAAGAAATATGACTAAATGCAAAAAAAAAATATGACAGGACTAAAACTCTTATAATGTCTAAAAACATGACTAATCCTCAAATAACTTCATTTTGAATGCTGCCTCTACATATAATACAAAATAGTATACACTCTTCTATATATATATAATAACAAAATAGTAGACATTATGTACACGTGTTTCTTATATTCTTTTGAGTTTATAAATAAACTTAGTAATAATAATTATTTTTTATATATTTGTTTTCTCATATACAATAAAATATTTAAAAATACAATAAAGTTGAACGGGCCTCGGGCCAAGCCAACCATCTGAGGGTTTATCATTTTTTTCAATTTCTGTACGAGCCAATATGATGGGCCTTAGGTTCGATTGATAGACATAGGTCAGCCTTTAAGCTCCAGAACCTAAGCCCAAGCCCTACCCCGACCCAAGTGTATATGAGCTCGATCCTTAGTCGAGCTGCTATAGTGATAGGCTCGAGCTGGCCCTGAAAGGCCCACATACCTCAGGTCCTATTTACACCCGTACTCTTAAACTTCTAGAGATAGAGAAATCTTTCATGTATATTAAAGTGATCATTTTATACACTCTAAAGCCATGTTGATTAACTCTACATTACTATATAAATAGATTTTGTGGAAAATAAAAAATAAGATTGATCTATAATGAAACTCGTGGGTTACTGATAATAACTTGGGTTTAAGTATTTTGGGTTGCGTTGGTAGACTCTTTATTCAAGTTATTGAGCTAGTTGACCACTTAGATCGTTACTAATGGTATCAAAGCCAACCCTGATCCCTATATAGGACTTCGTGGCGGAGTGGATAGAGGGTAAGAGGCTCTAGAGAGGGGTAGAAGCCCCGAGGTTATATATCTTGTCCATGCTTTATGAGATGCTTTGTTTCTGCTAATTGGCTGCTATTCACATCTCAACTAGAAAAAAAAACTTGGGCCACATGACGAAAACGTTGCGTATTTAAGTAGAGAATATTGCCACATCTCATCCTATATCAGTGAGAGATAGAAAATAAGTATGATATATAATGAAATTTGTAGGCGATGATATATAATGAAACTTGTGGGGTACTACTAATAACTTGAGTTTAAACTTTTTAGACCGTATTGTTAGAATTTTTATTCAAATTATTGAGCCAGTAGTCCGCTTAGGTCATTATAAATGGTATCAAAGCCAACCCTGGTTCCCATGTAGCGTTCCATGATAGTATGGATAGAGAAGTAAAAACTCCAGAGAGAGGTAGAAGCCCTGAGGCTATATACCTTGTGTATGCTAATTGGCTACTTTGTGTCTACTAATGAGCTGCTATCTACATCCTAACCAGGGGAAGAACTTAGACCACGCGACCAGGGCATTACGTATTTGAATGGGGAATATTGTAACATCTCTTCTCATATCGGTGGGAGATAAAAAATAAGTCTAATATATAATAAAACTTGTGGGTTACTACTAATAATTTGTGTTTAAGTATTTTGAGTCGCGTTGTTAGACTCTTTATTTAAATTATTGGGTTAGTACCCACTTGGGTCGTTACAGGCTTTTCTGAACTTAGTAGCTTACAATAGATTGTACCTTATAGTTGAAATTATGAGTATTTGGTAAAGATAGTTATTTGTTGCTGAAATAAAAGAAGTAGTTATAAGTTGTAATAAAAGTTGTGAGTGTTTAAAAAAATTTATAACTTAATAATAGCTAAAATTAGTAACAAAAAGCTAAAATTTATTAGGATTAGCTTTGCCAAACGCCCATAATGAGTCTTACATATTTGAGAATTTATGAAATTTGATAGTTGGACTTGTGTTATCTCGTATGCTACGTTTAGTTTTGAAAGACTCAAAACATGAATAATTGTGTGTAATTACAAGCTAGCTATTGCGTGGACATTCAATAATTGTGTGTAATTATAGAGTGCCGTAGTAGAAGTTGTTTTTTAGGGAAATATATAAAGAATGTGGCAATTATAATATCATAATTGTGACAAACTACTGTGACATGCACACTTGCGTTGAAAATCACGTTTTTGGTATTATTGAGATCTAGGTGACATGAGAAAGAAAAATAATTTTAATGAGAATCTCTTCTTTGATTTTAATAGAAATTTTCCATAACTTGTTACCATCACGGAAATAAAACTAATAAAAACCAAAAACAAAGAAAAACGTACAACATACGTTTTCACAAGAAAAAATTAGAAGAGAGAGATTGATCCATAAGTTTCATTTCTTTGTTATTTCTTAGACGAAGTCGAGTTCGATACTTTATACATGGATTGGAATAAAAAATTTGTATGAGAGAAGTTGTAGAGATTCTTTTCACAGACTCAGTATGGCTCGTCGCTTTAAAGTTCTGTAAAAGAGCAAAAAGTAGCACGACATAACATGGTTGATTGTTAATAAAAGTGTAGAGATCTAAACAAGTGAAATAATTCCAAGGGTATTTTGGTTATTGGTCATATTAATTTCATCTTTCATTTGTCATAGGATTACGTGTCCTACTCCTACTATTGGATAAAATAATACCAAATATGAGGTAGTTTGGAAAAAAAAAAAGAAAAAAAGGAGTCTTTAGAAGAGTAATCTCTTAAATTAGTTATGGTTTCCCATTTCATCTGTCAGTTCAAGTGCTAGCTAGCTATGTCGAACAAGCTTCCGTCTAGATAGTGTTTTGCTAGAGGAGCATCTTTTCTTTAAATGCACCAGTGCAATGTGTCTTCTTCCAATGTACTCCAGAATGCTCATATCACTTTCTCCTCCAATGTGTACGTCCTTAGAAAGCAAAGTCTCTAGTAGTCTAGTGGATGGATCTTAGTTTTAAAAATTAGGAGTGTAGATAGGTTGTAGTTTGGCCAGTTTCTCATCTACTGGGTTTTTTATGTTTTTTTCTCCGTTCGATTGACTGTTGTTAGTTGTTTTTTATTTGGAAATAGAGGCGAAGTTATACTGTTCTTGCTTAGGTTATGCAACTAATAAAATTTCTCTTTTGTTGATTAAAATTTAAATAAAATAAAATATTTGTCATGATTAGATAAATAATCCATGCCGTACGTAGCATTGATAAACATGGGATTAAGCTTATCTCGTTAATCCTACTGTGAATTAATCCTACAAAACAAACAGCTCAATGGCAATTAATGCAATATGCATTTATTAATATGGTTTTTATTACCTAATTTGTGTCGACAGCAAAACGACAGAGTGAAAATATAATTTGTGTCTCCCGTTTTGTTTTATTCCACTCCGTCCAATTATGTTAACTAAGTTAAATACTTTTTGTGTGTGCGAATAAATATATAAGGTTTATTTTTAAACATAATAATGTTAGAAACACAAAAATATGAAACTTAATTTAGATTTTTCATTTATATATTTTTTTCATTTATCAACCATTGTCACTTAAAGGCCTGATTGGCAGCTATGGTTTTTTAGCTTTTGGCTGGAAACGCCAAAAAGTTAAAATTACCCGTTTAACAAAAAAGTTAAAAAGTTAAAAAAGTAAAAAGTCAAATCAAATTCAAATTTTCAGAATATTCTATTCAAACTCCAACTACTTTTAAAATACAATAATGTTAGTTGGTCAATTTTTTGAAAAATCAACAATTATAAGCAATAAATTAAATTATAGCAATCTAAAATTAAATGATTCAGAACACAAAAACATAATTTATGAAATATGTTTTATCTATAGTAAATTAAAACAATAGCAGCATATTAAAACTAAACAAATAAACAATTTTGAAAAAACGTTTTATAACAGATAATTAAAACAAAACACGGGTTTTATTTTTAAAACGGATACAGAACAAAAAATTAAGAACATGACACAATTTTAATAAAACAAGGACAGAACTGAACACTATTTTATTAAAGTAGAACATAATGGAGTAGGAAGCAAATAAAATAGAATAGTCTTACAGAACAAATGCAGAACAGTTTGGGATTAAGTCTAGCGTTGAATGATATCCTCTTAAGACAGATTACGCCCCTTGCCTCAATCCTTGCGGTGTAATGGATGTCTGTCTCTAAAACGATCCCCGTGTACAAAAGAAGCATAGCAATTTAGACAAACAATGAACCGGGTTGTGCTTGAACTTTCTCGAGAACTTAATAAGAAATGAAGGAAGCAAAATTTCGGTAATGGAGGATACTAGAGGGTCAAAGATTGATGCCAAAAATGGGTGTGCTGTAGCCTTTTTATAAGCGGTGACGATTTGATTTAAATCGAATCGATGCAACATTGGTTTGGCTCGGCGATTGGATCGCCTAACAGGCGCGAACCGTCCAACTGTTTAATTATGACTTCCAATAGTCAATTAAGCAGTAACTTAATTTTAAAATTTAAATAATAATTTAAAATTTTAAATAAATAATTTTTTTGTAAAAAGATAAGGGTCAACCCATAACCTGCAACTCACGGCCCACAGACCCAGACATACACGGTCGACTAGCCGGTCGGGGCCTGCTGTGCGCACGTGTAGGGTTTGAGTCGTATCCACAATTGAATAGGTCATTCCCTTTTTACAAAATTAGGTACCCTTAAAGGGGTACACCCTTTGAACCAAAATTGATTTATATAAGCCACTCTACTAATTCTCTTCCAACCAATATGGAAGGGAAGTTAATATCAACTTTTTATAACTTCAATGGCATACTTTTGGAGTCAATTTTTCACTCATTCATTAATGATTTTGAATGCCACAAAATCTATGATTATACTACTCATTGAGATAAACAAATTAAAACTTGAAATCATCTAAAAAGATTAATCAAATTCAAAAATATTTAACTTTAAAGTTAGCTAAAAATTATGTTCTAACTTATTTGAAACCTATTTTTTTAACAAATAATACTTATTATTCATAACTTATTTACTATCACCATCAACTACATATAATTGTTAATATCAAATATATAAAAGAGTAAAATTGTCCATTTTAAACAAAAAGCAAAGAAATTAACTTTTTTCTAACTAATTTAAAAAAAGCAAAGTTACCAAACAATCTATTTTGAATCAAATTTAAATTTTTTTTGGCTAAAAATGCAAAAAAAAAAAAAAAGAAGAAGCTAGCTGCCAATTAAGCCCTAAATATGATAGGGGTATTTGGCCATGCTTCTTGCCTAACTTTTAGCTGTCTGCTACTAATTTTAATTATAAATTATAATTTTTTTTAAACACTTACAATTTCTGTTACAAGTTTTAATTATTTTTTATCTTTATTAAATGCTTATAATTTCTACTACAAGTTATAATCTATAAATTACTAATTTCAGCAATTACAAACAGACCCGATATAATATCTCACACTCTCATTAATACAATTCTTTTAAGATTGACAAATTACTCTTTCAATAATCTCGTTTTGGCCACATCTTTAAATTTCTTTTTTTCTGCCACCCCAATAAGATAATGAGATGACACAAATCCTAGAATATATGATTAAGGGTTTAAAGACTTAAAAGAGAGTAATAGATTGCTACATATAAATATCTATTACCAATACAGATATCTATATACATATGTTAACCAAAATAAAACTACTATAAATATCCTTTAAGATTTTTTTTTTTTAAAAGATTTGAATATCAAGATTTTTTAACTCCTAGCAGGTATAAATATTTTGTAAGAAACGTTCTTTTATCGAATCTCTTTTTAAATTTGGAATACCAATTAAGATTTGTTTTAATTTTAAGAAATATATTGGTCAATCAAATATTTTTAATTACTTTTTACATTAACATTATTTAAAATTTAGAATAGAGATTTCAAACTCACAATACGGCAGAACAAAAATTTTCTTTGTGCTAATATTTATAGATAAGATCATGTTTTTAACACACGTAGGTTTCGTTTGGTTGGGTTGGAAATATTTTTCAATAGAAAATACTTAAAATATTTTTCATTTAAAATATTTTTTGAAAAATAACTTATTTTTTTGTGTTTAATTGTGATATTAAATATTTTTCAAAAAATATTATATGTTGTTTGGTTTCAATAGAAAATTATTAATATTTCATAAGTCGTAATTTATAAAATTTAATAATTGAAAATTTTCACTCTCACCATCCTATTAAGCAAGGCAAGATATAAAAAATGAAATTACTAAAAAATAATTGGATAATTACTAGGAACCCCGAATCCTTGAGATCTCGAACCCTAAAGATTCTGGAACTCCGGACCCTAGACCCCGAACCCCTAGAACTCCGAATTCTTAGGACCCTTGAGACCACTAGAATCTTGGACCCTCAGACCTTGGAACCACCAGAATCTTGGACCCTCGAACTTTGGAACCCAGACCCCAAAACCTAGAATCCACGAGATCTCAGGATCCCAAATACCCAAGGACCTAAAACCCACGGGACCCGAAACCCTTGAGATCCTGGGCCCTTGCGATCCTTACACCCCAGACCCACGAGATTCTAATACCCCGGGCCTCTAAGATCCTAACACGCCATATCCCAAATCCCAAACCCCATGGACCCCAAAACTGCTTGGACCCCAGACCCTAAAATCCATAGGACCCGTGGGACCACGAAATTCCCGAGGCCCTAGACCCTTAAGACGTCGGATCCTTGAACCCCTAAGACCCATGGACCTAAAACCCACGAGACTCCAGACCCCCGGGACCCTCAAGACCCCGGAGCCCCAAAAATCTTGGAACTCAAGACCCCAAACATTTGGACCCCAGGATCAAGATCCCCAGAACCCTTAGGACCCGTAACCCCAAACCCCAAGACCCCCAAGATCCCGGCATCTCAGACCCCCTAGAACCTGGAACCCTAAATCCCGAACACACGAGACCCCCGACGAGACCCCAGACACCCTCAGGGGTTTGGGGTCCCAAACCCCTGAACCCCCGGGACCCTTGGAGCCTTGGAACCCTAAAATCCCAATCACACATACCCATGGGATCTTGGAATCCTAAACGTCTGATCTTGAGACACCTGGACCCTCGGACCCCCAAGACCCTGGTCCCCTAAGATTTAAATCACTCGGACCCATGGGACCTCGGTTCCCCGAACCATTGTGATCCCGGAATCCCAAACCATCATGACCCACAATCACATAGGACCCCGAAATAGCTGGATTGTTGGGACGCCAGAATCTAAGGACCCTAGACTTCTGGAATCTTGCATGGGATTCTGAACCCCCGAACCTATGAGACCTTTGGGACCCCTAGGACCCATAGGATCTCGAACCCTTGGATCCCTAGTATCTTGGGACCTCGAACCCTTTGGTCCCTAACCCCTGACCTCCAGACCCCCGCTAATGGGTGTGAAAAATATTTTTTGCCCTAAAAAATAGAAAATGTTTTCCACCAAAATTAATTTATTTTTTATTTATTTAAAAATTATTTTTTATTAACTTTTAATTTTCATTGTACCAAAAATCAGAGGATATATAAAATATTTTTTAAAAATAATTTTTTACCAAAACAAACGGAGTCTTAAAATGCAAGTGTGGCACTAGAAATTCAATCAACAAAATTAACAATAATGTTACCCATGCAACGCCATATAAAAAATAAAGATTCTCTTTTTGTCTGGGAAAGTAAATAAAGTTAAAGAACCCACTTTCTATCTTTCTCTCTCTAGTGGATCCAATGGTCCCCATCCAAAGAGGATATTAACAGTTCAATATATGGTTTATATATATACATACATACATATATACATATATATATATATATATATATATATATATGTTTGGTATTATTAAAACTAATAACTTATAAATTATAATTTATAATAGAAATTATAATTGTTTGGTAAATATTATAACTTGTAACTGAAATATAATAAAAATAGTTATAAGTTATATTAAAAATTGTAGACGTATTTAAAAAAATTTGTAAATTATAACTAAAATTAGTAATATAAAATTAAAAGTTACTAACAGTAATTTTGCCAAACAGTCTATAGGAGGACTCAAAGAGTGCATATGAGAGCAAAATTATAGTAATACTAGTGAATTATTTTGTTAATAAAAACAATTTTTATATATAATTAAATTATTAGACCACTTTTAAATAATAATTAAAAATATCTAAATTTTAAGTACAAAAATATATTGAGAAGTTAATTTCATCCTCAATTTCCATTACCAGTTCATATAGAAAAAAAAAAAGATAACAAAATAATATTATATAAACTTGATGAAATTAATACATATAAAGTGGGTGGATATAGCCATACATATAAGAATCTACTTTCATTAAAAGTCCTAGAGCCAAAATAAGTAGTTAGGTAAATATTTCTCATTTAATTTAGTGGCTCTCCTACTTAGATTGACATTATTATTTTTTGTCTAAATATAAGTTTGTACACAATTTAATTATTAATATCACTATTCATGTTTTTTGTAATTAAAATGCAATTATAATTTAAATCACTCACTATGTGAATAGTTTTTCACATTGCATATATAATGAAAAGATCTTAAGCACATAGTTATTATTTAACATTAAAATATAATTATTTAAGATATGTTAAATAATTTTTTCTATATGATTTGATTTCAATAATATGAAAACAATTAGGAAATAATTTTAAATTATAAATAATATTAAACTAATTTAGTCGTATTAAGATTTTTGTCAATAAACAAAGACTTTTAAAATAGAAAAAAGATACATATAAATAAACTTTAGGTTTTTATTTATATTTTATCAATATTTTTAATAGTTAATTAGATGTTTAAAAATTGTCTTTATATTTTGAAAACTAATATTACTTTCTATAAGAATTTATTTGATCATTCATTAAATCTAGGTGCATTTTTTATTTAAAAACATTATGAGAGTGAAAATCGAAAAGAATAGTTTTAGAGAAATATGAAAAAGTTAAAGATAGAGAAAGTGGGGAAAGAGTATATTTTAATGAAAACTAATCTTTATCATAAAATTTGGGTCAAAATATACATCAACCCTCGATGGAAGGGAGAGAACATATTTCTAAAGAATTAATCTTGACCACAAAATTTGAATTAAGATGTATTTTGACCGCTCCATAAAATGTCACATAAAATATTTTGGAAAATGTGCACTATTTTATTATAGATTAGTCTAAACTATTTTAGAATTACTTTCTCTTAATTCTTTTTATAACAAAGAATTTAATATTTATTTTTAAAAATTTATAAGAATTATTCGTCTTCTCCAAATTGAAATTCTATAATCGTCCCGAGTTAGAGAGATGAAAAAGAGAGAGCTGTGGTTCAAATTGAGAAAATGAGTCTTTTTTAAGGCAAACATTGTTGGCAAGTTATAGGCACTGAAATCCCACTAAGCAACAATGCTTGGAAGGTAGAGAGGGAAATGATTTGGTTGGTGAATGTTAAATTATTAATTGATTGATTGATTGTTAGAGAGATAGACAAGCAAGCAAGAGCAGAAAAAAAAGTTTTGTTCAAACCCTCAAAATGGGGATCAAATATTCAAAGGAAGGTCCACAACCCCACTTTTTTTTGTCACTCTAGTGGTTTAAAAAGAGAAAAAAAAAGATATGTGAGCTTTGATATTTAACATTATTGCCCAATTTGAGGGTATGCTCTATTAAATAACAAGTATAGGGTATTCACTTTGTTATTTTGTTTGTTCAATAACAAAAAAAAAGTCTAAAAATAAAAAAGCTATATATATACTAAAGGTTACACGTGCCTGATACATGTATTCATAATAAAAAAAAGTGAAGAAATTGACATAGATGAAAGAAATAAAAGAAAAGTTGTAACACATAATAAGTATTAAAAGAAGTCGAGAAAAACTAAAATAATTATGTAAGAGAAAATATGACATAAAACTAAATCGACTCAATTGTAGTTATAAATTCATATCAATTGAAGCATTCATACGTGAGTGTATGTGTGTGTGCGTGCGCACGTACACACACGGGATGTATGTATATATATAATACAACTAAAGAAATATTAATGGCCGGGATATTGCTAATGATCAAAGAAATAGTGCCCAAATCAATTTGGCTCAAGTTTGGAAGAAGCTTCAAATATTAACTAACATTGACACAATGGAATAGGAGAAAAGGAAAAAGGAGAAAAGAGAAGGGAAAAGAGAAAGTGAAGACCGTAAGTATAAGAAAGACAACAAAGAAAAAGGTTACTTTTGACATCTCAACTAAATTTTGCATGATTAAAGATGCAAGGGGGTCTTAATAATAATAAATTATGTCTAGCATTTCACCAATTACTTTGCTTCTATGATGCATTTCATTTGATGTTGTCAATTTTATTACTTTTTTTTGAACAGCGAAATAAATTTTATTAAGGTAAATTACACATAGGCTCCTTCCATATCACTCGAAACGGGTTACCTTGTATAAAACGAAGGGTGGCAGGGCAATAGGCCAAGCAGGGCCAAGGTCAAAAGCAATAGAAGAAAATTCAAATTGTTTCACCAAAGGAGACAATGCCTATTCGAAGGAGAAAATTGTGGTAGAGACCAGGGTTCGTGTGAGCATATCAGAAATGGAAAGTCAGCTGCAGGTGGAAGAAAATGCAAAAGAGCAAGAGGGGAAGGGGGATTTTGCTAAGACTTATAGGGGTGGAAACATTGGCTCAGTCCACTCTGAAGGCCTATTTGATGTAGTAGCTGAAAAAGTGCACCATATGGGTTTTGGCCTAGCAAACGTGGACTTGCAAGACTTGCATGAGAATAGCTTCCACAGTGAAGATTCAGTTCAAAGAGGTGAGGATCAGTTAGCTAAATTAGGTGGTAGGAAGTCCAAAAGAAATTGTTGTTCGATCTACGCTTGGTCAACATCGAAAGCAATGGGAAGAAGCCAAAAGCGAAGAGGGGTAAAATGGGAGGTATGCACCATCATCCTATGGATCAATCATCACTCTCCACCCAAGACTTCTTGATGAATCGAAACAACGTTATACGCAGAGAAGCTAAATTGGTTTTGGAAATTGGAAAGCTCTTGGACCTAAAATTTAAAGGGGACGAAGCTTAAATCCTTTCAACTCTGATGGCTATAGAAGAAGCAGATGAGAGGTTAAAAAATGGGTGGGAACCTCCCTTATGATGACCTTATCTTGGATCATTTAGAGGCTGGGGTGAATAAGGATTGGTGTTAGCAAAGAGAATTGCAAGGGGAGGGGTGCTGAGGAGGGGTGCTGTGTAATCATTTATGTTGGATCTTGTGATTTTCGTTTTGGAAGTTGGCTCTGGGTTGATCTTTGAAGTGGGTGGTTATTGGTTTTAGTGGTGGGTGAAAATGGTTGAGGTCTGATGGTGATGAGTTTAGGTGTGAGTGGGCGTTGGTTGGGTAGATTCTAGTTTTGGTTATTCTTCTAGGCGAGTAACTCCTTTATTATGTGGTACATGTGTGGGTTATCTTTTGTTGTGATGGTGTACCTGAGTTGGAGGGGCCTCTGTGTTGTGCTGGGGCCATTGTCTGGGGTTGGTATCTCAGAGTAGCTTTGTGGATCTACTGTTGTGGATATGCTCTGTTGTGCTGCCCTGGTGTTACATGCTGATGGTAGTTCTGTTGACCTAACAAGGTTTCAACATCCATTTTGATGATAGGAAGCTTAAGTATTTAATTGTGCAATTGAGCTTGTATACAAGAAATGTTAGGAATTAAAACGCGATAACTATTCCCGTCCAAGATCAACCACGATCACACGACCACGAAATACTAAACGAAGAAGAAGAGAAAGAGAGACAATCGCACACAACCACAAGGTTTACATGGTTCGGCAAGTTGTGCCTACGTCCACGGGATCACACACTTTCACTATTGATTGAAGGTTACAAAGGAGAAGAAGTTCTTGGGAAAGAAAATACAGAATATCATAGAAGAACAAAAGACAAAAACTTGACGGTTGCTGCAACCCTAGTAGCTTATAAATACATTTTCGCATAGACCGATCGATCGGTCTAAAGACAGATCGATTGGTCTATCAAGCGGTCTTGCACTACTCTCAATTTCTCACCTGGAGACACCACCGATCGATCGGTCTCACCACCGATTGCTTGGTCTACCATTTTTAATGGTTTTTCTTCACATTCTCAACAATTCTCCCACTTGAAGTAAAACCACTCCAATCCTTGCACTACTCTGGCTATCACTGTAGAGCGTTCCTCTGTCAACCTTCTTACCCAACTCATCCAAGAAACCCTGCAACCATACCATTTCCTTTTCAGCCTTTGTCACTGCAACATACTCTGCCTCTATAGTAGAGAGTGACATAATCTTCTACAACTTTGAAGCCCAGCTCACTGCTATGCCTCCCCCAATGTGTAGACAAACCCAGTGGTGCTCTTCCTACTATTAACATTTCCTGCTAAGTCTGCATCTGCGTAGCCTTGCAGTTTCAGTCCTGCCCTCATGAAACACAAAGACGTCTCTGTAGCCCCCTTCAAAAATCTCAAAATCCATTTGACAGCATCCCAATGCTGTTTTCTTGGATTGCTCATGTATCTGCTGACTACTCCCACTGCATGTGCGATATCTGGTCTGGTGCAGACCATAGCATACATCAGGCTACCAATAGTCGATGCATAAGGAGCCTCGCTCATGTGCTCCTACTCCTGTTATGTCCTTAGAGACTGATCCTTAGTTAGCCTGAAATGGCTAGCTAAGGGTATACTGACAGGTTTTGTGCCATTCATGTTGAACCTGCTCAGCACATTCTTCACATATTCTGCTTGAGATAGTCTCACGATTCCTGTGTCTCTGTCTCTAACTATCCTCATCCCAAGGATTTGCTTGGCAGCTTTCAAATCCTTCATGGAAAATTATTTTGACAGTTGCTTTTTCAGCTTGTTGATCTCCTTGATGCACGGCCTGGCAACGAGCATATCATCTACGTACAGTAGTAGAATTATATATGAGCTGTCAAAACTCTTGACATAACAGCAATGATCCGCCTCCAGCCTGGTAAACTCGGTACTTTGCATAAAGTTGTCAAACTTCTTGTATGACTGTCTTGGAGCTTGTTTCAGACCATACAAGCTCTTCTTCCATTTGCAAACCATGTCTTCCTTACCTTTTACTGCAAATCCCTCAGGCTACCGCATGTATATGTCTTCTTCCAACTCACCGTGAAGGAACGCAGTCTTGACATCTAATTGCTCCAGAAACAGATCCTCTGTAGCTATAATTCCTAGCACTGTTCTGATCGTTGTCAACTTCACAATCGGGGAGAAGATTTTAGTGATGTCCACTCTTTCCTTCTACTAAAATTCCTTGACAACTAACCTTGCCTTGTAGCGCCTGCTGCCTTCATGTTCTTCCTTCACTCTGTATACCCACTTATTGTGCAAAGCCTTTTTTCCCGCTGGCAATCTAGTCAGCTCCCATGTCCAGTTTGTCAGCAGAGAATCCATCTCATCTTTCATTGTTGACTCCCACTTTATCGAACTCTCGGTCTGTAAGGCTTCTGCATAACTCTCTGGCTCACCACTGTCAATGAGAAGAATAGGGACGGTGAAAACCACGGTGGCGGTCTGATGCTCTGAGAAGACCTCCTGACTACTGTCACTAGTGTATTGTGTTCCACTTGTAGGTTCACGTTCTCCTTGTCTTTCTCATCCCCATTCTGTTTGGCTCCCTTTGAATTTTAATCCAAGTTAATGAATTTAAATTTCTTCGTCTCGGACAACATACTATATGTCTAAGCCTTTGACTTATCCTTACACAGCACATGTTCATTAAACACCACATTCCTGCTTCTGATGATCTTCCAGTTCTTGTCATCCCAAAACCGGTTGCCAAACTTGTCATCACCATATCCAATAAAATAACAGATTTTAGACTTTGGTTGCAATTTACTTCTAGCATCAGAATCAACATGAATATATGGCGTACAATCAAAGACTTTCAAAAAAGATAAGTTTACCTCTTTTCTGCTACAAACCTCCTCTGGAATCCTGAATCCTAACAGTACTAACGGTCCCCGATTCAGAAAGTAGGCTGATGTGTTCACTGCATCAGCCCAAAAATAGTCTAGTAGCCCATAATGCAGTCACATGCTTCTGGCTCTCTCATTCAATGTCCGATTCATCTGCTCAGCCACGCCATTCTACTGTGGCGTTCCTAGAATGGTCTTCTCCCACCTGATTCTACTAGCTGCCCAGAAATCTCTTAATCTCCCGTTTGTATATTCACCTCTATTGTTTGACCTCAGACACTTCAGCTTCAATCCAGTCTCAGTCTCAACTAGAGCCTTCCACTTCTTAAAAGTATCAAACACATCAGACTTGTGCTTCATAAAGTAGACCCATACCTTCTTGCTGGAGTCGTTAATGAATGTCACGTAATACCGCGAGCCTCCAAGAGATGCAACTAGGGATGGACCCCACAAATCTGTGTGTACCAACTCTAGCTTGTTTGGCTTTGGTGTCCTGCTGCCTTTCAGAAAGCTGACCTTCCGCTGCTTCCCAAAGATGCAACCCTCACCCAAATCAAATTCCACAGACTTCAAACCCGACAACTTGCCCTTTAACTATAGAATTTTCATCCCTTTCTCGCTCATATGCCCTAGTCTCTGATGCCATAAGCTCGTGTCTGAACCGCTATCTGCCAATGCCACTGTATCCATTGTACTAGTAGTCATGTACAGGGTACCTATTTTTGTTCCTCGAGCCACTACCACAGCTCCTTTGGTGACTTTTCACATGCCACCAACAAAGGTCATCGAATTACCTTTAGCATCTAACTGTCCAACTAAAATTAAATTCCTCATCAGTTTAGGTACATACCGTACCTTCTGTATCTTCCACACTGACCTATTCGGTACTCTGATTCTGACGTCGCTTGTACCCACAATGTCTAAAGCCTCTCCATCTACCAAATATACCTTATCGAAGTTACCGACAACATAATTATCCATAATCTCCCGGTGTGCCATCGTGTGAAAGGATGCTCCTGAATCTAACAGCCAAGAATCAATAGGGCTATCAATCGATAGGAGCAAGGCATCCTGGACGTTCTCTGTCACAGCATTGGCTGACTCACCGTCAGCCTTCTTCTTCTGCTCCTTACAATTCTTCTTAATACAGCCGGTCTTTCTACAACCCCAGCATTTAGTCTGCTATCCCGACCTGGACTTGCTTCTACCTCTTCTGGACTTAGACCTGTCCCTGTTCTTATTCCTGTCATTACCTCTACCCTGTGCTTCAACATTTAATGTCGTACTGGCATTTGACCCCGAATTAGATACCTCACCCGAATCCCTCATGCGAACCTCTTGGCTCAATATCAAATCCTTGACATCGTCGTACTTTAGTTTATTCTTACCGACAGAATTACTCACTGCCGTTCCCATTACCTCCCAACTGTTTGCCAGTGAGGCCAACACAATCAAGGCTTTGACTTCGTCATCAAAACTGATATCCACTAAAGATAGTTGATTCGTGATGGTATTGAATTCGTTTAAGTGTTGTGCAACGGGTGTACCCTCAGCCATCTTTAGGTTAAAGAGATTCTTCAAGAGGTGTACCTTATTGTTTGCTGACGGCGTCTCATACATACTTGACAGTGCCGCCATCATATCTGCCGTAGTCTTCTCCTTAATTACGTTGTGTGCCACTGACCGGGACAACGTTAATCTGATAACTCCTAGTTCTGTCTGTCAAGTAACCCCCAATCCTCATCCTTCATGCCCTCTGGTTTGGATTCCAAGAGCGACAAGTGTAGCTTCTTCCCATACAGATAGTCTTCTATCTACATCCTTATAGACACCCCAATTTGACCTCGCCTAATTTTAGGCGAATTCGATGATAAAAACAGGTGGAATAGTACCTCAGTACAATTCTCGGGAGGTGATCCAAGCTCGAAATTTGAACCCAGTCATCAAAAACCTTCAAAATTTTCGAAACCAATGAAATTGTACCAAACCATCGATAACTTGTTACCTAAGTCATT
>JAOTRH010069287.1:0-18005 GCA_034768845.1 Heliamphora exappendiculata | reverse complement strand
GGGTGGGGTAGGCCTAGGCCCAAAAATTAAATGTCCAGGCTCAGACTTTGGTCGGGTCGAGCTCAGGCCGTACAGTGCCGGATCTCGAGCCAAAACTACATCCTTTTATATTTCAATGCTCTTGATTTTATAGAGCAAAGAAAAAAGAAAACCATCCAAAAATTGTGCCAGCGGTGCACAAGAGACTTGAGAATCAAATTAATTTGACTTTTACGGCTTGTGTTGGCTTAGTTTTACAAGTAATTGATTTGGAACTGGGTTTAAAAAAAGAAAAATTGGTAATATTGGTTTGATTTTTGAGTTAGTATGAAATTAATCCGAATTAATTCGAGAACCAAACTATATATATATATATATTAGCCGTTAGATTCATATATAATTATTTTGAGAATTATATATAAAAAATAAAAGGCTTTTAGCTTTACAAATCATAAAAAAGTTATTAAATTAGGTAATTACTACACATTGTTATTTATTTATCACGTGTCATTTGTTTTTGTAAATCTTTTAATGGATATTTATCATTTATTTCACTAAAGAGATTGTATAATAACTACTCTAAACTTTTATTATACTTTATAAATGTTAGCTTTTATTTGTTATTTGTTTTAAATTTTTAAAATTTATATATATTAATTTTTTTCCTAGACGTATAGTAATTTTTAAAATACTTGGAACCATGGTTGTAAATTGATCTAACTTAATTTTTATTAGTTTGGTTCTATTAAATAATTAATTTGGTTTTAAGTTAAAAAATTAAAACCAATCAAGATTAATTCAATTTTAAATTTAATACAAAATCGAATCAAATTGACTCAAAGTGTTAACTGTCATTTGCTTTCACATTCAACTTCCACAAGGAAGAGAAGGAAACGGGTTCTCCTCTCCACCACAAACCCGGACTCCCCATCTTTCTCTTTCACTCTCATCTGATCTCCCAATTGCTACTATCAACGCCTTGCAAGCCTCTCCTTCCATCACCCTTCTTTCGTCGCTCTCTGTTCGGACAAAATTATAAATCCTAGATAGTTCGAAAGCCTTGAGGCATGTCAAAAGATAATTTTTTAGAACGTAGTTTACTCTAATTCTATAGAGTTTTGCCCATAGTTTACGCGCATGGTTGTTCTTAGCATACAATAAAACCTTCTAGCATAAAAAATGATCCAATGGTCTTTGATTAATCTTGAGATACGTGTAATGGCATGCCCGGCCAAAATGCACGGGTCACACGGTGCGCTATTATAGGCTAATTAATCCACTTATGTTCACACCATCATAGACCTACATGTTTTACTTAACACAATTAAACAAAGAAGTTACTATATATAAACTCATAAGAAACAATATCAAGAAACAATTTAAAACAAGAACTAAGACTCTATTTGTTTTAACCTAAAATATTTTTTGTCCAACGAAATTTAAGTTGAGATATATAAATTAAAAGTTAGAAGGAAACCAAAATAAGAAAAAAAATTATAGAGTTAAGTTCTCCTTGTTCTATGCATGTTTTCTTTTAAAAAATATGTTGATTAAGCAATAAAAAATATTCTAATAAAAAAATAGGATACTAATGCAACAATGACACAAAACGCTAAAGAAAAGAAAAGAAATTTAGAAAAATCATACAAGTATGAAGGGAATTACAATTTGAATTATACAGGAATTGAAGGGATGGTCACGAGAATGTGTGATTGTGTACGGTGTAGCTCCATGCCAAAAAAAAAACATTCCAAGGCCAACTATTTTACACTGACATGCAGAGAGATCTAAACCATGAAATAATGATCTCACATTATCTCCACATCCTTTTTTGATTCTTACCTTTAACTCAAGTTCACAAGTTTTTTTTTTTTTTTTTTTCAAAATCTGAATTACTGCTATATTAATTAATTTCCTCGAGTTAATTATATTTGAAATCATCGTTTCCTCTTCTTAAATTAACGAGTCTCGTAATAATTAGTGTTGAAAATAAACCATGTTGCTGAAGAACAACTCAGAGCTCCGTTTGGTGTTCAAGAACAACTCGACGCTTGTAATTTATTGCTCATTTGTGTGCATTCAATTGTCTATTTGAACTGAGCTCTTGTAACTGAATTCGAGCTCGAGAATTAAACGAGCTGTTCTTGATCAGCTAGAATCTCTTACAAGTTTCCAACAGAAAACCAAAGCATATCGTCTCAATATTGAGAAAGAAGCTCAAGGGTGACAATCCAAGATTTGAGCCCACTTTAGTAAAATCTGGCTCCATTATTTTATATCTATATTAGAAGGGAGAAGTTAACGTGATATTTGTTCTATGCCGTGATTTTAATAATTGAGATTTATTTTTAATGTAATGATTGAAAATGGGTAGAGTGAGCGAGTGAGTGAGAGGAAAAAAATAAAATGACTGACCCCCTCTTTAATTGAAGCTTTATAAAAAAAGTTTTAAGCTTCTTTTCTTTTCTCTTAATATTTCAAAATTAATTATTAGTGTCCTATTTTTTTACAAAATAAAAAATATAAAAGTATCATAACATAAAAAATAACTTAATTTCAAAAATCAATTTATGGGTCTCCAACCATACCTGTGAATCTTGCCAAACACAACACAAATATTACTTCTATATTCCACACATAGCACAGTAAAATAATTACTAAAATAGTTATGAGTCTTTACATTAGAGATTGTAACATATTTCTATATTTTCTAGTTAATTTAAAATTTTAAAACTAAAGTTGACTTAAAGTTAAATAAATTTGATTGGTCCTATGTTAAAAAGTTTCTTAGTTTATTTAGGCACGAATAATTTACTAAAGTTGTATACAACAATGTACATTGTGTTTTATAATTGTTAGGGGTTTGGTTATTTAGGAGTTACATCCATAAATTGACCCGTTCAAGAGACATTACAGTTAGTATGAACTTTTTTATAAGACGTAGTCTATGGAGAAAAAATTGAGCCGATAAGTCCGAGATGATATGAATTATAATCACGTACGAAAAGTCCCTCCAGTGTTCACAAGAAATTTTTTTGACTCATTTTTGGCTTATGAACTCGATTTGGGTAAATATATTTCTGTTGTTTTTTCTACTCCCATTTTGTATTGTTTGTATTGCTCTATGGATATAGGCCTTGTTTTGCATGAACTATATAGTAAATCTTTTTTTTTTTTTGTGTTTATATTATTCTTTTTGTTGTTATTGCTTCTATTTTCTTCCATAACAATAAAAACATCACTTTTGTTTTCAATTCGAGCTTCAATCCAAGTTCGAGCACGATTAACTATTAACCGGCCATTTTTGTACACTCTGTTAATGGGTCAAGCTCGAGCATGATTAAGAATTAACGGGTCATTTCTTTGACTCATTTTTGACTTCTGACTCGATTTGGATACACATATTTCTATTTTTATTTTTGTGTTTCTATTTTGTATTGTTTATCTTTATAGTGAAATCATCGTAACGTGTAAATATAATTCTAATTTTGCATAAATTATATAAATTTTATTTATTTATTTATTTATTTATATGTTTACATTATTCTTTTTTGTTGTTGTTTTTGTTTTCTAACAAACAATAATAACATAACTTTCATTTTCGGTTGGAGCCCAGCTCGGGCATGTTTAACACTTAACGGGCCAAGATGTATTGGAGTTGAGTTTGAGCCTTAATTCAAAATAAATTAATGACCCGAGATTGAATACTTAGCATCACTACATTCCATTCAATTTTCATGCTATCAACTTTGAGTAGTTAGTTATTCAGTAGTTTGGGAATACTATGCTTTTTTATTCAATTATATATGATGCAAAAAATATTTATGTGGAATAATGTATTGATGTTGGGTCACTTTTATTAAGTAAATAGAAGATAAATTTAACCTACTTAACATATATTACACATTTTTATTTACTCATAGTAGCATAAGTAATACTCTGAGATTAATTAATAATTTTTCATCAAATCATTGTACAATTTATATACAAGTTTAATTGTTAGATATTTAAATCTTAGTGTCCTTATCTTTATCTTTATCTTTTACACTCGTTAAGGTAGCAAGCAAGGCCCATGTACTCTTTAGCAAGGTTTTAAATATCAGTCGTTACGTATCGTATCAGTCGATACGTATTAAAATTTTAAATTTCTGATACCGATATTTATCAATGTATACTATTCGATATCTACCGATACATAATTGTATCACTAATGTGAATACATCTTTCGATATGACAATTTAGTAGCATACTTTTAAATATTAAATGTAAAAAAAAAAAAACAAACAACTCTTGCAATATATTTGTACTAGATTTCTTTTTAGTAAAAATAACAACAAACAAATAAACACACAACTTCCTAAAATGCCATTAATCAGAAGAATCATTCTACACGAAACAAAAACTTGAAGAAACACACAGAATTAAGCAAGGTTGCTCAGCTCATGATCAAGAAGAAGAAGAAGAAACGGTTCTTTGGTGGCCGGATTATCCGGTTCCGCCGAGAACCGCCTTGAGCTTCTTCACCTGAGCATCGTCAAGGAAAGTCGTCTTCTCCACTATCGCAGACGACAAGTTATTCGCAAACAACGCAAAATCCAGGATTTGGAGTCCCGGATTGGGGCTGCTGAAGCTAGGAAAAGCGATGGCCAGACCGCCGCCGCCATTTATCTGAAAATGCAGCAACCCCTGAGGGAACAGCATAACATCACCCTTCTTCAGCGTCTTCACGTAAACCGAATTCGCCGAAGAAACGAATCCGGCGACGATGGTTCCCTTCACGACGAGAAGAATTTCGGTTGCAGCGGGGTGAGTGTGAAACGGTATTACGCCGCCGGGGGCAAGGTCTAACCGGGCAATGGAGATTCCGAGTCCATTCACGCCGGGAAACTGGGCGTCGAACGCCGGAGTAACGGCGGCGTTGATGATGCTCGTAGTGTTTCCGGGGGTACCTAGACCGGAAAACACGAAATCGTCGGCGGTGACTTTTGCGGGGTTCTTGCAGGGGTACCCTGAAGGGCCTTGAGGGGCCTTCAATTTTGCGACGCAGAAGTCTAGGGCAACGACATGAGAGGAGAAGATTAGGAAAGAGAAGAGGAAGAAGATGGGAAGCATTTTTAGTTGCATGAATTTGCTTTCATGTGCATAGGGTTTTCAAGGAGTGTAGATAGGTTTATATAAAGTCCTGTTTGAGATAATTGATTAATTGCTTATTTTATCTGGTTTACTTTTGTTTTTAGTAATTTTTTTTTTATTTTATTAAATTATTATATTTTTTGACTCCTATCATCGAGGTGAGCAAAAAAAGTAAAAAAATTTGATCAAAGTATTTAAAAAAAAGTTCAGAAAAAATTAAAACAAGTCAAAATAAATCGATAATTTAAATTTTATATTACTTATTTTTGTTTTTAGTGGATTTTTTGTCATCTTTTTATCAAATTTTTTTTATTTTTTCAATTTATTTCAATGAGATAATTTGAAAAAATAAAAAATCCAACCAAAACATTTTTAAAAAATTAAAAACAACAACAAAATTAACAAAATTTAGCGCAAACAGGGCCAAAATCTTGTGGAGTACGTTGTATTATATGGCATCGACATGAAATTGCAAAACATAGGATGATCATGTTTGAAAATTTGTTGATGAAAAAAATATAATATAATTAATTTATGTTACCTTTTAACTAGTAAAAAAAATTAATAAAAAATTTAGTTTTTAACTTTTTCATAATGCATAATCTTATATTGGCCCCATTTGGATAATCTTGCTTATTTGCTTGTTAGCTTATAAATTAAAAAATAAATCACGTCGTTTGAGTAACTAAATAAATAAAAAATCAAATAAACAAATAAACAAAAAAACTCGTTTGGTAGCTAAATAAAAAAATAAGCTGGCTTATAAACAAAAAAAACTCGTTTGGATAACTAAATAAGTAAATAAGCAAATAAACAAATTAGCCAAACGAAATGGTTTAAATGCCTTTTGACTTATTTGCTAATAAACAAATAAGTCAATAAACAAATAAGTAAGGAGTACCTAAACGGGGCCATTGTTTATGTATTAATGCAAGACTCTAAGTTTTTCTATAACAACTCAACACACCTTTTATATATATATATATATATATATATTTCTTTTTTCTTCTCCCGCATTTTGAACTAAGTGCACACTTAGTAATTCCTACAATTAACTTGATAAATTATTTTTTGATATTTTAGAGTGTTATGCCTTAAGGTCTTGAATTTGTTCTTCAATGGTCACTAGTTTAAATCTTTTCAGAGTTACTGAAAGTTTGTCCGACTATTAATTTTATAGTCTTAAAATTAATCGATGTGCGCATAAACTAGTCTGGACACCTAATTATATATATAAAAAAAGAATCTTGAGAAACTAATTCTAACATCTATTAATGAAAAGCTAAATTAAAATTGAGATAAAATTTTATGTCCACAAGAATTGATAACAGCTAGAGCAACTGCATAAACCGTTGGTAGAATGCAAAAGACTTATCTTGAGACTCTGGTCCAAGAGCACATGGGTAGAGAGAGAAAGGAAGAGCAGAGCAGAGCAGAGGAAGACAAGTTGACAGCTAGAAGCCCAATGGGTATCCATATAAATCTTGCTGCCAAAGAACTACCATTTGGAGAAGAAATGTGTGGACTCTAAGAACTCCCCTCTGGCTAAGTTAGTCCAATCAATCAGGTTGTCGTGCTGTTTTCTTTTCGCCTTCATGGATTTGCAGTAAGGATGTCCATGGATTGGTGTTGCCCCGGTTTGGAGTTTAATTCAAAATCGAAATAATTAAAATTGACTTTAAAATTTAGAATTTAGAATTAAGAATCAAATTATTTATGTATTAAAACTAATCCAATTTAACTCAAATTAACACGGGGTAGGTTTGGGATGAAAATACGGTTTTATTTTTTTGCTAATTTTACACATTATTTAATACCAATTCAAATTATTCAAAAACAAAAATAATATCACATAAAAAATAAAATAATTCCCACATAAGAATAAGTAAATAATCAATTCCAAACAAATATTCAAATTAAAAGCATTCTTAACAATTATCTAATTGTGACTTCTGTTTTAATGGTATCTTTTTTGGCTTAAACCGAAGTTGCCAAACAAACAACTAATAAAACCTTAGATTATCCACAGAACCCATTTGATTTTATGCTCAAATTAAGTTTTGCTCATCCCACACTTGATATGGTAGTTGGTTTGATACCAAATGACACTAACACTTAGGCTCTATTTGTTTCAACGCTGAAAATATTTTTTTGTAATTATTTTTAAAAAAAATATTTTTTATGTGTTTAGATGTGATTTTGAAAATGATAGTGCTAGTGAATGTAATAGTTTTAGAATTGTTGACAATGGTGGCAGTAGTAGTAGTGACCCTCGAACTTTAGACTCTCGGGACACCGAATCCCCTGTGACCCCAAACCTCAAGAACCCTCGAACCCCCAGACTCTTAGGACACCGAATCCCCTTGACCCCAGAGCCCCGGACCATGGGTCTTGATGTCCCTGGAATCCTATACTTGGGACCTTTAGGACCTCTAGGATCCCAGATGCCTTGGACCCCAGACCTCTAGAACCCGTAGCCCTTGGCCTTGGGACCCCCGCGACCTTGAGAATCCAAACCTCGGGACCCCATAGCCGCAGACTCCAAGACCCCAACCCCTGAGCCCTTGGACCCTAAACCCCGGACCCGCGGGACCTCGGACCCTTGAGACCCCAAGACCTCAACGCCTCGGACCCCGAACCTTCGAGACCCTAGACTCCTAGGGACCTCAAACCTCTTAGACTCCCTAAACCCTAAGACCCCAACCCCTGAGCCCTTGGACCCTATACCCCAGACCCGCGGGTCCTCAGACCCTCACGACCCCAAGGCCTCAACGCCTCAGACCCTCGAACCTTCGAGACCTTGGGTCCCTGGGGACCTTGGACCTCATGGACCCCCAAGACCTATGACCTTGGACCTCTAGGACTCCCAAAACCTAGGACCTCCAGACCCTCGAGACCCCAAGAACCTAAACGTTGGGACATCAGGACTCTCGGGATCATGGACCCTAGGACCTCGGGACCCTGACCCCGGACTCTTGAGATCTTGGGACGTCAAACCTTGGACCCTCGAACCCCTAGACCATTGGGACCTTGGATCCCTAGACCTCTCGGATCCCAAACTCCCGTGACGCTGAACCCTTTAGACCCTGAGATCCTGAGACTTGGGATCCTCAGACCCCCGGCACTCCAAATTCCTGAACTCTCGACCCAGACCCCAATCTCTTACCCTCGAACCCCGAGCCCCTGACCCTCGATGTTGCTATCATCGCCTCTATTGCCACCACTAGTACCACAATCGTAAAATAATTTAGCTTATTTTTTTTTGTAAATTAATTTTGGTCTTATAAAGTAAAAACAAAATAAGAAAGAAACATGTAAGAAAGTCTTTTTAATTTTAATTCTCAATGTGAAACATAATGGTAACAAGATATAAATCTTCAACCTTTACCAATTTTCACGGTAGCATCTTCAAGGCTCCTTATATGAGATTTGTGGGTTAAAATAGTTTGCTTTTATCATCTCCATTAGATTTTTTATCTGACTCTATATTATAAAAAAAAAAAATTTGTGCTAGCTATATTTGTTTTTTTATATAATAATTATTCAAATAAAAGATTTGTTAGAGATGCTAAAAATAGATTAGGCTAACTAATTTAGCCAACTAGTTTCATATATAGAGTTTGTTAAAAATACTTTAATTTAAATAAATAACAAAAAATAATAATTTTGGAATGTATATATAAAAAGTCGTTAGCTAAAATAAAACTTGTACTTTTTTTTAAATTTTATCTAGGTATTTTAGAGAAAGGTATTAGAGATGCTCTAAGTCATGCCTTCGAAGCCCTAAGATTTGTTTATTTCTTTGTTTTTTTTTGTTTTTTTTGTTTTTTGGTTGTCTTTAAAAACTTTTCCACTCAAATGAAAAAAATTCAAGCGCAAGAACTAATTATATGTTTTCTAAAAGTCAAGTCCATTAATTATTCAATCAATAATTCTAGGACTATTGAAAGGATGCCAAAAATTTATCTGAAATTTGTGCAGCTGCCCTCATTTCGTGTAGGTCCCACGCCTAAAATAAACTCTAATAATAATATGAATTTTATTTATTAATAATTTGTTATTAGTAAAACTTGATAAAATAATAATTATAGCATAATTAGGATATGAATGGTAAATTTTAATAAACTAATAAAATAACGAGATAAAAAATATATAATATAATATAATAATATTGTGTATACTATGTGCACGTTTATGAGCTGTTATTCACATCTCAACTAAGAAAAGAACCTGAATCATAAAACGAATACATTGCATATTTGAGTAGAGAATATTACGACGCCTATCTTACGTTGGTAAAAGATTGAAACTTAATCTTATATATATAAAAAGTTATAGGTTACTATTAATAACATGGATTAAACATTTTGAACCGTATTGTTAAATTATTTATTTAAATTATTAAATTAGTAGTCCACTTGACTTGTTACAAAATTGAAAAAAATAGTGTTAATAATGCAAGGGTTGGAATTAATTCCAATGGTGAAGATAATTTAGTTATTATTTGTTCAATTCATATGGATTGAATTACTAATACCATTGTATAGCTGGGTTTGATAATCTTTAACTTGAGTGGTTTTCATAATCCAATGGGAGTAATAGTCCACCTAAAAAATAATAAAGCAAATATGAACTTATTGGGTTTATTGGACTAATATCATCAAACAGGCCTTAGTCATGTATTCAAGTGGGTGTTTATATAAAAATGTATTAGCGAAAAATCCTTGACCTTGTGCTGTATAAGTAAATAAATTAATTTTACTTATTTTATATGACAATAATTTTTATATTAATCAACAATTACCATCTATTACTAGTACAGCACGAATTAAATTAAACATCACCATTGATAAATCGAATACACTTTTAATATATTTGTACCGTTATGTTGATAAAAAAAATACAAATAAATAAATTTTTACAATTGTATTTGACAAATTTTCACGTTTTAAAATTGTTACATAATAGTTTAGTTATTAGTAATAACAAAAATATTATTTTTAAGATATGTAACTAAGTAATTATTGAAACAAATTACACAAAATATAGCTTGTCAGCTTGATATTCGCTTGCGTAAAGCGATTGTTAAGCTCTTGAAGTTGCATGTATATATATGACTCTGCACAATAATTTAATGCGATAGTGATGTAAATTTAAAATTTGTGAAACATTACATTGTAGTCTCCTAAGAACTACAAGTATATCATCTATGTTCAAAATAAGAACACTAAAAAATAATCTAATTTGCCATGCGTTTGGAATTATTATACTATATATTTATATTATCACAAAATTAATTATATTTTAAATGGGGGCAGTTGACCTCATTAGTTTTAATGTAACATCAATTACATAATATTATGTGAATACTTTATAATTTGCCGTGGCGTGAATTTTCCCCCAAGCGTCATTATTTACCTGTCAATCTGGCTTGCCGGGCTAAAACCCACCATAAGTTCAAGCCTCGGTCGGTCGGGTTAGTGTTTATATCAAGCTTGAGTATATGTATTCGGAGTTTGCCCAATAGTCTGTTGATATAGCACGACTAAAAAGCCTGTAAAAATTCACCATAATATAAATTCATCCAAAAAATAACATGCGTAGTACCTATACATAGATTATTTTTCTACTTTACTGTGCCTATCTCATTTCAGTAATAATAGCTCATCAATACCTTTGACCAAATTTTATTTATTTTTATTTTTATTTTTATGTACATGTAATAGCAGTACTAGTATTCTTTTTTTTTCTATGTTTCATAACTGATCTCATTTAGTACAATCACTCTCATTTAATGTTATACTCTTAAAAAGAAAAATATATATAAATAAATAAAAAATAATATGTATATAGATAACATTTTTAGAATGAGAATCATACACATATAAATAAATAAAAATTAATATATATATATAACTATATACTGAACTAATTTCTCCTTATTCGATTTCTCTATTATTATGTATATCTTTGTTATCCTCGACCGTAAGCTTTTTTGCAATGATACTTAAGAGGTGAGTATTAATTTCCAAACATTAGGTAAAATTTTAAGAAGTCTGATCAAAGCCTCATTCTTTTCAATCTTTTTAATGGTTAGCTCACCCATGACCCGCCCGCTAATCCATCCATGCTAAGCCTAGTAGATAGGACTTGAGCTCTATTTTAGCCGAGGCCCAGCCCAAAACATAAAAAAGCTTGTTGGATAAAACCCACGCTTATAAGAGGGGATAGATATTCTCATACATCGGGGGCAGCTGGTGCACTTAGTTAGGAATAATGAGCATTTTTACTGTGTTTGGAATAAAATTTAATATGTATATATATATATTTTAATTTTTTAAAATTATTTTGTTTTTTATTATTCTTTTTTACTTTTTAAATCATGTCTATGTTGCGATTCAAGGTAATGAAAAAATTAAAAAAATAAAACCAAAACATTAAGTAACATAAAATCTAATTTATTAGCTTGTTTTAGATTATTTTTTTAAAACTTATCTTATATTTTAATAGTAAAAAAATATAATAATTTAATCAAACTATAAAAAAATTCACTAAAAATAAAAATAAAAAACATAAAATAAACAAATAAGTCTATTATTTCCAACTGGGCAAATGCTAGCCCTTTTGCAGAAGGGAGAGATGGATGATGGAGGTACTTATGGCCTCGTTTGAGTAGTGATTAAATGCTAATTTATTGTCTTTTTGTTTAAAGTTAAGAAAAAGTCTTTTAATTTGTTTAGCTAATTTGATTCATTACCTTTTTTACTTAAATAGTTTTTAGTCTTTTTAACATTTTTTACTTGTTAACTAAAATACTTTTGTAAGTTTTTTTTTTTTATAAAAAAATGTCATAATTTTTATATACACATCTATTTTTGTAGAAAAAAACATATTTTCATATTTATGTTCTTCTACATCCAATCAAAAAAAGATATAGATTAAATATAAGATTATGTAAAAATAAAAAAAAAATTATAACAAGTTGTATTTAGTTTAAAATCACTTTAAGTCACGATTTATTGTTTAATTTACTTAAAGCTACTTCTAAGCTAAATAAGTTTTTAACTATTAAGACACTTTAAAATTCTATCAAATAAACTCTTTATTTATTTATTTTACAATTATTTAAAATAAGACATTTGACTATAAACCGAGTTATCAAATGACGCCGTGTCGGGTTAGATTTGGGCAATAAACAGGTAGTTTGGGCCGAGATGCAGATAGTGTTCATCTAGGGATTGTGGGCCAGCGGCTAAAGGAATGGGCCGATGGTTGTTTTAATTTCACATCAGATAGTTTGGTATGTAGCTGTCTGTACCTATAAAATATCGAGTATCGTTTTAAATTTATCGTTATAAAATATTATATATATAATTTTTAAAAATATTATTTAATAATATATAATTTAGTATAATATAAATATTTATATAACACAATATTAACATAATATTTCAATTAATTAGTTTAAATTAATTTTTAATCTCAGCATTTATAATGAAATAACTAACTTGAAAAAAGATAAATTTAGCATTTGAGATTTTTAATAATTATTTAATAATTATTAATTTTAGAATCCCTCATTTATGCTATTATTTGAATATTAAATTAGAGTATAAAAATAAAAACAAAAAGTACAAACATATAAGTAAGAATTATTTTTAAAAGAAATAATTATGAACCGATATGTAACCGATATTGTTTGATATGTTCGGTACAGACTGGTACATAACAGTATTTTGACTAAGGCTATTTAAAAAAATTGATTAATCCGTAAAATCAGTCCGAACTGATCTAAACTAACGGTTTGGCTCGATTTTTTTAGTTTACCACTCCGGATTCGATTTGCAAAAAATAGGATCGTATGATACAATTTGGATATCGATTTTAGTCTCACAGTTTCGGTTTAGAACCGAATCGAACTGTTTGACATATGTTATATAATAATTATTCTAAATATGTAATTATATATATATAATATTCTATATATAACTATATAATAATTAATACTAGAAAATTTGTATCACTTATGTCTTGGGGGGAAGCAATCTTAAACTAGAGACATAAGTGATAATTTTTATCACTTATGTCTTGCATTCCCGATGATGTATTTAGGAAGCCGAAGGAACATGCTTAGAATGTGTGAAAACATGTAAAAAAACGGGGTATGTAATGACCATGTAATGTTATTTTAAAATGAAACTGATGAATATATCACTAAAATCAGTTCATGGCCACTGCTGGTTCATTGTAGCTGTGAGGGAACATGGTTAATTGTTGTGGAAAAATGTTAAAAACGAGTGAAGTAATGTCTACATGTTCGATGCTATTTTTAAGCATGCCTTTTGAAAGGTTAAGATTGGATGCATAAGTAATGCAAAGTGGCTGCTATCATACTCAGTTGTTTTTTCTAAGGTTTTGCTTACCCTGACGTCTAAATTGATACATTTATCATTCTATCATAACTTTTTAGATTGTCAGTTTCATATTAGTTATAAATGAATTTGCATGTCAGCTGAAACTGATAAATTTATTAGTATGCATTTCATGGCGTACATGCTAGCAATAATTGACAACATTCTGATACATTTATCATTATATTAAATGATGTCTGATTTATTCTGAAAATACATAATACTGATCTAAAGCAATCTTAAACTAGAGACATTTTAAACCAAAATAATCCATCAAAAACCAATTCAATGATCACTGCTCCAAGTGCCAATTGTCATGAAACAAGTATTCTAAAAGAAATTTTATAACACAATATAGAACAATCCACCCGTAAAATTGTTTTCATAACAAACTATTAACTAAAAAAAAGTATAATCTTGACATAGTCGTTGCAAACTTTGTATATATATTCACGCACCACCCAGCTCACAAGTTCTTCCAAAATTATTGAAAAAATTGTGCAGCATCTCAATCTTGAAACTAATATAGTTATTATGCCCAAAATGACTGTTGATGCTATCTTTATTCACATGTTATCTCATAATATAGCACATAATAATTCCTTTTTTTTTTTGTGAATCCAAAGTTTTATCTGTGTTTTTTTTTCTAACCATCCTATAGTACATAAATTAAAAGTGTGTTAGTAGACTTGAGACAAAACGTATAGTAGTACTATAACATACAAACAACTAAAAAGGTTTTTTAGCATCTAATACATTTATTTTTCCAATAATATCACATCCCCAAATAAAACTACAACATTCATGCATTTTAGGAGACATTTACATTATATCACAACCAAAAAGTTTGCATAGCTTGGAATTAACAACACTAATATATTTATCAGCTGCAACCAAATATGACTTCCAAATCACAATTGCTAAAGTGATACATTTAACAAATCTATTGAACATTCAATGCTACAATAATGATGCAACCCATTTTGACTGCAAAATAACTATAGTGATAACTATTTTTGACAAATTCTCAACCAGCCACAACCATAGAATAGTGCCTTTTTTAACTTCGCCACTTAAAAACAATGAATTCCTAAGCAATATACACATTTCTACAATAATGAAAAAACGTTCACAACCACAAATTGCATAGGCTTGATATATTTATCAGTTGGGTTAAGTATTAGACACATTTTCACAACCACCAACAAACATTCATAGTCACAAAATTACATAGACTTAATACATTTATCAGTTGGGTCGTGTTCATAACTTAAAATTTTTAACGCGATCCATTTACCATACCTATGGTATATGCAACTTTCAACAATGATACATTTATCATAATTAAAAACAACAGTGACATTAATAAGCATTAGACACATTTCCACAACCACCAACAGACGATCACAGTCACAAAATTATATGAGCTTGATACATTTATTCGTTGGGTCGTATCCACAAAGTAAGATTTTTAACACGATATATTTATCACAACTAAATGTATAGGGACATGATAAGCATTGCACATTTTTACCACAACCAACAAACATTCACAGTCACAAATTACATAGGCTTGATACATTTATCAGTTGACTCGTGTATACCATGAAATATTTTAATGCGATACGTTTTACTACATCTATGGCATACGTGCACGTTCCAAAATAATACATTTATCACAACTAAAACAACAATGATGTGATAAGTATTAAGAACATTTTTACCACAACCAACAAACATTCACAGCCACCAATTATATAGACATGATAGATTTATCAATTGGCTCATATCCACATAGTAAGATTTTTAATGCGATTCATTTACCACTTCTATGGCATATGCTACTTTTCTAAATTGATACATTTATCACAACTAAAGGGAAGTGATCTCAAAATTACTCCTCACATTATTTTAAGAGAAATCATACATGCAAACCCACGAAGTGATGCATTAATCACTTTTTTTCTAAATTTGTTAGTTTGTTTTATACAATTTAGAGAACTTCCAACACGAAATGACAACTGATACATATTTTATTTTGCAGGTTCTGAGCACCAGTTTATAACCTACACACAATTCGTGTAGAGATGTTTCCATTCACAATAATATCAAACGAACACAGAAATGTCCACTAATACATATATTAGTTGTAAAATACGAGACATGTGATGCATTTGGAAGTATGAACAATTAACACAACATAGCATTGCTGTGTTTCACATAATAATTGAACTAATGCATTTACCTAATAGAAAACTTCAAACCATTGACCGACAAACAAAATCGAATTTGCTAACATTAGTACATGAATGTTTTGGCCCTAGAAACATTAGTTCACAACCCACAATCATTCAAAAGTAAAAATTCAAAAAAATTAACAGCAAAAACTCACCCACAGATGTCAAAGGTTATTTGTCGAAGCCTTTACAATGATCTGCAGAACCATTCAAACTCTTGGGATATTGATTTTCGCAACGTCGACTTTTTGCCGCAAGCTTCTATGGAGTTGAATCGAATTTTCGGGCGAAGGAGACGAGTGGTATTAGGGTTTGTGAATAGAGATTATCAAAGTAGAAGGAATTTGCATCCTGATTATTTCCATGTTTCTATCCGTAGTAGATCAATTTTCAAAAAATTTAAGAACAGCTGTTGAGCAAAATCTTCATTTCCAGATTCTCATCAATTCGGTTGGTTCTCAACACTGGAGGGTATTTTTGTCTACTTTCTTGGCTACAGGACTAAATCTTGCAAAAACTAAACTACGGAACTAAATCTAATTTATCAGTTGATAAAAGAACTGTAGTTAAAATTTCTCAACTAGATACTGAAAAATAAATAAAATATTTTATTAAAAAATATTTTATGTCAAAATAAACAGAGTCTAAGTGAAGCATTCATTATATATCATATTATAAATAATGCAATACATATATTATTATTGGTTTATTTCTTACTAATAGATCACCCGCATACAAGTTTAATGAGACTGTACACAAGAAAAGGTAATGGCATATACATACATATAGTGAGAGAGAGTTATCCAGGCCCTTAATAGTATGGTAAATTATAAATTACTTTAGAAGTGTTATGTAGGTAATATTATATAGTATTCTTCATAAATAAAAATATTAGTTACATATTAGATGAGTTATTTTTGTCTTTTATCTATCTAATAAAAGCGTATTGGTATTTTTTATTCAAAATATTTTTTACTATTTTAGCCGATAAGAACACAAACAATGTCTCGTAATAATCCGGGCTACCAAATTAATAATTACTCTCCGCTGACACTGATTCGAGTCAAAATATGCCATGTGAACTTTTTAGCTGCACAGTGAAGTGCAGAGAAAGTGCCAAATTAAGAAAATGGGTTGCTAAGGAAAGATGACTTGTGACAAAATGGAAAATAGGTATTGCCCCAGAAGAAGCATGCATGACATGGAAAATATCAACTTTGAATTGGTAGAATAGAAATCTCAGAATAAAAAATCAAAATGGGTTGGTTGAGGGCACAATAAAGGAGAAGGGAAAGGGCATGTGTTTTGGGGCAGAGTAAACAGAGAGAGTGACTACAGTCCAAACTTTATTAGCTCCTATATACCTACAAGAAAATACAACAGAAAAAGAAGGGATTTTAAAGGCAAACCAACAAATTCAAACCTCACTCACTCTGTGAGGAATCTGGTCAAAAGCTTATCAGAGGCCTAAATTCTGTGTCCCAAAAAAACTTACTGCCCAGCAACCCATGTATGCACAAGACTGCTGAATTTTGTTAACAATTTTAAATTATGACAATTTAAATATAAGAATTAATAATTCAAAATAATTATAATAAATAAATATATAGTTTTTAAAATAGACAATCTCATGCCTGTGGCTTAACGTATCATTTACTCCCTATTTGAGATCACCAAAGAACTGATTTCTTATTTTTATTTTTGCAAGAAAATTAAGCTTTTAAGATATAGTATTTAGCATTTTAAAAAAGCCCACTAATTTTTTTAAATAAAATAACTATAATAGTCTAAATTAAAAAATTAATTTTACTCCCGATAATAAGAAAAAATCGTGCTACTGTTCCAAATACTACAACTTAAAAAAAAAAAGAAGAATAGATTGAATATTTTAATAAAAAGAAAAAAGAAAAAAAAAAACTACTCCAAACAAATTGTCCAAATTAAAAATACTCTAGTTTTTTTTTTCCTTAAAAAAGATGAACCACTTAAAAGCTAAAATTTGTAAACATCCCATACATGGGTTTGGTTGAATTTATGAGGTACCCTTGTAACCAAATGGTTTTAAGCTTTTGGGAAGCATGAAAGAGACCTGAAATTGTGATTCAGATTAATGGATAAGAGGCTCCCAAAGTAGACGTTGTTTTTAGAAAAGTGATAGGGATATCACATAAGGTTGTACTTGAAAAAAAAATTAAAGGTGAAAAAGGTATTCGTACACATTTAAATTTTTATATACTATCTTTTT
>JAOTRH010069286.1:19144-50639 GCA_034768845.1 Heliamphora exappendiculata | reverse complement strand
TAATCTGAGAACTGTCTCTCTTCTTTCTCACCTTCTGTTTCTCGGTATACCTGTATATCTCTGTGCCTTTCTGTTCTTGTTCTGTGTTTTGTTCTCAGAGGGAGACAACCCTTATATAGCCCCTCCAAGAAGGAGAGGGGTTACAGAGAATTAAATAGCCACAGAGAATTCAATTGCCACTTATGGCAATTGAATTTCAGGCTATTGAATTCCAGGCTGTGTCTCTTCCTCTTCTCCTGAGAGAACACCTACAGAGTACCTGGCTCTGTCTCTTTCTCTTCCACTTCTGAGTGAAGAATGTAACATCTGGCCCTTTCATTATGAGGGTTTTTCCTAGAAATCAATAGCCACTCATGGCTGTTGATTTTCAGGCTTCAATTGCAATTGAATGGCCAATTCAATTGTAATTGATTCAGCTATTGATATCTGGATTTCAATGGCAATAAAATTTACAGATTCTAACATCTGTAACACTTTTCACTGTACTTACATCAGGATCAAAAATAAAAATTACCGTGTAATTAAAGAATTATACAAAAATTTGACACCAATATACCACTACGAAAAACTCTAAATTCAAATTCTTAACAAAGAATAAGTCCTTAGTTATTGAGCTAACAGCACATTGGTAGATATACTTTATTCACCTTTCAAGTTTTAAGTCTTTTTGGGAAGGGTTTTTGAGAGAAAAATCATGTCATGCAAGTCACATCTTGGAAGGCATGCAGCATGCTAATCAATCTCTCTCAAGTTTATTTTGTTTTATTGATTTGCTAGGTGAGGACTTGTGTTTGTAGGCACTTAAGGGGAGGGAGAAAGAGATAAAGACAGATATAGAGACAGAGAGAGACACTTATTTGGGCAAAATTAAAAATAATAAATTTTTAAAAAAAATATATTTGGAGAAAAATTAAAAATATATTATAGATAGAAATAACAAAAATAATTTTTAACCGTTAGATTTCAGTTCAAAATAATCTGAATCAATTATTTAAAAATATGTTTAGTATATTTTGAAAAACTAACTCTGTTTTATTATATAAATTTCTATCTCACCTTGAACGCCCTTCGTTGACAAGCTATTCTTTTCAAGAATGAGTTACTGCATATAAATTTGCAACACAAAGTGAAACTAAAACTTTTTTTTTATTACACAAAAAAACCCACCCTTTTAAATGTAATTTTAAAATATATTTTAATAAATAATGCTAACAATCACCTACTAAGTAGTGAATAATACGCACAACAAGATTTATTTTAAAAAATATAAATAGATATCTTTGAAAATAATTTAGGATGATTTGGCCATCAATGATCAATCCCTCATAGACAAATGCTTAATCTTTTGAACTTTTTTACTTCTCTAGCAAAATTAGGAAATAACATTTTACACAAATGTCCATTACAGTGATTCTGAAACTAGCAAATAAAATAAGACTTAATAACTACAAGTTTTAAAATGTGATAACTTTTATTTTACAAGTCCATTGTACATAAAATTAAGGGTACATTATACTGATCTCCCTTAAAATTTATAACAAAAATAAAAATTTTCTTTGTGATTTTTAAAATATCACTAACCTACTCTCAAATTTAATTTTTACATCAAATGAATTAAACCGTTAAAATTTTTAAGGAAACCACCTTCACCACCCCATGCCCTAAAACCATATCAAAATCACCCCCACACCCCAAAATCACCGCCTTAAACCCACACCGCCACCGACCGCCGAGCCCCACACTGTCGCCGCCGCCGTCCCTCTTTCTCTGCCGTCTCTTTCTCCCTCTGCCGTCTCTTTCTCTTGGTGTGGAGATCGACAATCGACAGCACTGACAGTGAGGGATTAGTGGTGGCAGCAATGGCGTGCGACATCATCTCTGTAATATATATATATATATATATATATATATATATATAAGAGAGAGAGAGATGGGTGACCGGTGCCACCACCAATCCCTCACTGCCAGTGCCGTCGACCACCGACTCCCACACCGAGAGAGAGAGACGACAGAGAAGAGAGAGAGAGAGAGGGGGGGATAGCGGTGGCGGCGGTGTGAGTTTGGGACGTGGTTTTGGGGTGTGAGTGGTAGTTTTTGGGGTGTGAGGGTGATTTTGGGGTAGGGGTGATTTTGGGGTGATTTTGGTGTGATTTTGGAGCTTGTGGATGATTTTGAAGTTGGTTTTGAGTGGTAATTGTGATTTTCGTTAAAAATTTTAACAATTGAGTTCATTTAATATAAAAATTAATTCTAATGAGAAATTAATAATATTTTAAAAATCACATTTGAAGTTTTTATTTTTATCAAAAATCTCAAAAAAAGTCATTGTAATTTACACTAAAATTTACTGTTTTAAAATTCTTTTGTCAATATATTATATATCAAACAAAATCAATAATAGTCAATAGATATCAAACTCTTTATTAGAAAGGACATAAATTTCATTATCGAGATTTCTCTATCAGTAAAACAATCACTATTTATTAAATTTTACTAACAAATAAATTTCATTGTCGGTAGAATTGCGACTAATTTATCAAAATTAATAATTTCATTCAAAATTAGTGCAACCAATAAGTACATGCTAAGAAATAGCATGCAATTTTGAAAAGAGTATTACAAAATGAACAAAATTTATCTATCAATGAAATTTAACTGTTGGTAAAATTTCACTGAAACTTCAAAAAATCAACTAAAGTATTTTTTTAAAAAAAGAAAGATAATACAACCAACACTTAAGTCTCAAAAATTACATGAGATTAAAAAAGAGAGTAAAAAAGAACAAGATTCATCATAAAATCACTTCCAGATAAATTTATCTATAAGAACAAATATATTTATATGTAGGCCTCGTTTGGCAACTAACTTTAAATTAGATTTTTTTTGTATTTTTATTTAAAGTTTAAAATATCAAAAAATATCATTTGATAACTAAGAGACTTTTAGCTTTTTAACCTTTTTGTTTTCTACATAAAATTATTTATATATTTTTTAAAAAAATATCATAATTTTTATTATACACATCTATTTTTTTTTATAAAAATTATATTTTTAAAATTCACTCATCAAAATTTATCAAACAAGTTCAATATTAAATATATAATTATTTAAAAATAAAATTTTAAAAAATATAACAACTTTACGCCAACTTTTTTATCATCTGATTTCAAGCCACTTTAAAATTAAATTTTTTAACTTCTTTTGACTTAAAATCACTCTTACAGTTTACCAAACGAACATTTTATTTATTTAATTTAAAATAATTTAAAACAAAAGACTTGACTTAAAACTAAATTAGTAAAGGAGAGGGTAATTACAGTACAAGTATATTCCTAAACTCATTACTTTTTCTTCTTCTTTAACGAAGAGTTTTCTTCAAGAGCAGATTCTGTCAACATACCGTCAAAATGATGTATTCTTCTTTACTATAGCTTTTAAGTTTGATTTTTAAAAAATTTAACTTTTTTAAAAATAATAAATAAATAAATAAAAATATTTGAAATAATTTTTTAGAGTAATTTTTTTGTCTTTTTACTTTTTTATATTTTTTATTAAAGTATTTAAAATACCATTACTTTTAACTTTCAAATTATAGTATTTAAAATATTAACATGATTCTTCTTATTTTTGTGAGTAAAATTATTTTTTTTACGTGAAAATATTATAATAATTTTATTTAAAAAAAAGTAAAAGTATTTGAAACATATATTAACTTTTTCATTGAATTAAGAAATGTAAAAAAAATTAATTAATTTTTTTTTAAAACCAAACAATACAACTTAAAAATTAATATTTTTATAAAAAAAAATTAACTTAAAAACTAACCCAAACATGCCGGAGTTTAAAATAGCATGTAAGAGCACCAATGGCGATGGACTATACAAGTATGTGGACCGTGAATTAATTGTGGAGAAGATGTGTTTGCTTACAAGGCGAGAGAGAGAGAGAGAGAGAGAGAGAGACCTAGGGCATACTGTGCACTTAGGTCGATTTGATTAGATTCGTCACAAAATTTATCACTCATCCTTGTCTTAAGATCAAAAAATAAATTTAAAATTCTCATCACATTTTTTATTCAAAATTAACTAAAAAATAAATCAAGTTCTCGCTGTACACATAATTTATTAGGCATAATCTCCTAATATTAAAAAAAATACATAAAACCCACAATATTAGTAATATCTCCAATCTTATCTTATTCAATTTCATCCAACAAACTTATTCCACCCACCATACCAAAAATGCCCTAAACTCTGCATACAATTGCAGAGGCACCAATGACGATGGCGGAAGGAATGATTATACTGTAATTTTCGCTCTCACTCTTTCTTTCTGTTTATACATGTCATATATGTGCATATAAATATTTATAATTTTTATTATAAATTATAATTATTTTTTTATTATTTTAACTATAAATTATAATTTTTATCAAACATAATTTTTATTACAAATTATAATATATAAATTAATAATTTTAACAATACTAAACACCATAATTATACGTATATGTGCAAACTTTCATGGACTCTCTTAATTATGATCTTGGCCGTTGATTTATTGACAGCGATGAACGGATCTTTGGCAGATCAACCACAACTGTTGAGAGCCAGAGGTGAGAGAGATGGGTAGCATGTTATTTAATGAGAATCATAGGGTTAAAAAGTCCAAATAATAAAATAAATTACTTTACAATGTAGGGGAAAAAATCGAACTTAAGTCATTAAAAACTTTTAACTACGACCTAATAAAAGATACATCTTTACAAGAGATTTATCACCAATTCTCACAATAAATTAATATCCAAAAAATATGTATTAAATTTTTTAACTTTTTTAATAGTATGTGCATATAACCTTTTAATGGATTTTGATCTTTCATATAATTTCTACATTGGCTAAAAATTCATTAAAAAGATGTTTGACATTGTTAAAACTAGCAACTTATAAATTGTAACTTTAGTAGAAGTTAAATGTTTGATAAAAATTATAACTTGTAACTAAAATAGAATAAAAAAATAATTACAGTTTGTAGCAAAAGTTGTGAATGTTTAAAAAAATTTATAATTTATAACTAAAATTGGTAACAAGAAACTAAAAACTACCAACATTAGCTTGGACAAACACCCCCTAAATGCTAAGGATTTTGTTCCTACCGTCCAGAATCTATTTTGGAGCCCAGTTTTTCTTGTTTCTGTGACCAGACAGGGAACTAGCAGGTATTTGTAAAAGCAAGTTTCTGATTTTTCTTTCTTCTGTGTGTCTCACTTTTGACAAAACTACAGTTAAGTTGGCAAGATTGTGATGAAATGGTAACAGCCGATTGGCTCATTGTTAAAAACTAACATGACATGGCAGCAGATCAGGAAGTTTCGATAGTTACAGATCAGAATCTCTTACCTGAGTTCCTGTCAGCTGATACGCTGCTTGGGTTAGGCATGAACGGCGATGAAGCATAAATTTCGTTCTGATCTTGTGAGGTCCTTCGGAGGCGTTAAGCTCCTCTCTATTTTCTTTTGATCCATTTTGGGCGAGTGTAGCCCAACTCTGTCACATGTTGATAATCGAATTCACTCTTCTTGTAGCTGTGTCTATCATGCATAGAAAAAATTTTCAAATTCGTTGGATAAAGTAGATGATATGTGCAGATTTGCAGATGATCAAAAAACTAGTTCTTCAAAAGTGAAGCACCCATCTCATGAGCAGTACTTCTTAGCCCGCCTTGAAATATGTATCTAATGTCTAGCATCAGTCCAAAGAGTTTCTAATCAACCGTTGTGTGGCGGAATCAGAAAAAAAGGAAGCATTTACACAGATCTCAAACCCTATTTCCATTTACAGATCTGCAAAGTATAGGAACTTGAAACAATGTAACCTTCTTGCTGTATTGACTACGTAAACTTAAATTACAAGAAGTTCATTGTTGCGACTTGGTCAAATGAGCTGTCAGAAGCTTTGAAACTGTGAAGAAGTTGAACGAATCAACCTCAAAGAGTTCTTTTAGTTTCTCGTCACAGATGACTCTCCTCTTATTGGATGGGTCCTATGAGAGGCAAGCAATAAGAGAGGTTACATGGCAGAATTTGAATCCAACGGAAATCCACAATTTATTCAGATTTAGCTTTAAATTAGAACGATTAATGTGAAAAAACCACATAGCCAAATAAAACAAAGTAATTAATAAAAGGATAAATTAAGTATCCAGAGTCCTATGTTAAATAGGATTAGGGCCTGAAAAATTAACCACAAGCACAGAGGGAACCTCCTTTGGCCACCCATATATTTATTCAAAGATCATAAACATGAGGTTTTCTGATAAAATTTTGAGTACTACTGAAATAAGGAATCCAAAACATCCATGGCTACAACTCAAGTGTTTCCTATTCCATGACAACAATCAAAACCAGTAGAACTAAGGTATTCAATTCAAGGGGCATAAACAATCCAAGGCAAAGAAATATTGGATCCTTTAAATTCATCTGCTTGTTAAACCTTGGATATCAATCAAGATCCAATCTGGCTGTTGCTTCATAAAACTCAACTGCCCCAGCTCGAATTCGTCAACGTCAGCTTACTTGAGATCTGGAACTTTCACTGAAAGCTTGCATTTTTTTTTTTTTGAAATCTGACATTTATTTAATGCAATTCTTATGGTTTTCTTTTCTATTCAAGTACTCGTATCAGAAAGCATCAAAAGGGATGCAACAGATGCACAACACCACACTCTGATAACCTCAGCAAAAACAAAACCAAGCAAAAATAAATGGGCTTGTCCACTCAAAAAGGCCTAAAAAGGTCACAAAGATCTACAAAATCAACCATTTGATCCAAGTTGGGCAAAATAGAGCCTTCCCACCCAAAAGAAAATAGACAAAAAAGAGCTTGCAACCAATGAACAGGTTCCTTGACACCGTGGAAATTCCTGTTGTTGCACTCTCTCCATAACAGCAGCATAAAACATAAAGGCACTAACAAACAGACCTTCATTCTCTGTCTACAAGTCCCCCACCCCACAGAGCAAGACACCAACCACCCCTGGAAAACCAAAATGCATCCCAAAGCATGCAGGCACCAAATCCCACATACAGAAACCACCTTGCAATGAAGAAGAAGAACAACTTCCGCGTCACTCTTACAAAAACAGTACCATCACAATAATCTAGAAACTCCTAATAAGTCTCATGTGCAGCATTCCACACATACACAAAAGAAAAAAAAATGGAGCTCCTACCAACCATTTGCCCACGAAAAACTCCCCCTTCTTGTTTCTACTAGAGCCCAATAGAAGGGCTTGCCCTCAAATTTGCCATTCTTGGAGCGCCGCACCAGAAGACATCTTCCCTACTACCAGCCCCTTGGTGCACATAATTGCCAATAGAACTATCAGGGTAGCCAATCTCCCAATCCTGCACCTCCTCCTCAATCCAATGTCTGAAATAAGACTTCACCTTCTTCCAAACATAGTCTTGACACCAAAACTTCTGTGTCTACCACTAAGGAGAAAAATTGCCAGAAATACCTCCTCCAAGGTCACCCCTACCACTCCTCCCCAAAACTTTGCCATTTCTGTACCCACTTTAAAAAAAATTAGCCAACTTCGAAAATCCATGTCACATAAGCCAAATTACCCATTCCAAAGGCCCCACCCGTGCAACATCAACACCAAACGACCCACATATGGGTTTTCCATTTTCCTCTAATATTTTCTTTGGATTTGTGAATGACAACTACCTAGACCTTTGAAAAGCCTATTCAAGAATTTTTTTTTTGAACAACAATAAAATAAAGTTAAAAAAAAGTTCTACTAATAAAATAAAAAAATCACAAGACTAGTGGAGATGAGAAGTCCACTAAAATAACAAAAGAAAACCTAGACACACCTAATTACAGCAAATTAGACACCACCTTCCAATCTCTAGAAATCAAGAACAATAAGATATCCTTGAATGGAGAAGAAACCAATAGGTCCGATTGTGAAGCAAGATCCCACATCGCCTGAATACAAAAGTAATGTACAGTATATAAACGTGAGGGCACCCTCATCTCAACAGCTATCTTTTGGGGTTGAATTCTATCCAAAACCGTATAACATGGTATCAGAGCTGGAGTATCAGGGATGGGTAGAGTGCGTGTCCCTGGCCTGTACGAGGCAGGTGCTGCTGAGTGGGCATGTTGCACGTGAGAGAGAGTGAAGCGAAGTCTCACGTCGCTTGAATACAAAAGTGACGCGCAGTATATAGGCATTAGGGCACCATCATCTCAACAGCTAGCTTTTGGAGTTGAATTCTACCCAATATCGTATAACACCAATACCCAAAATGACAACAAATAACACATTTTATCCCATAATAAATTGACGTTGCCAACCTTATCCTCAAAATACATTACGTTCCACCCAAAGAACCCAAAAGATTGTGAAAAGAACTTCCACAAAAATTTTGCCTTCTTATTTGATTTGAAACCTCTATAATCAATTTAAATCATTTGTACACAACTCGTCGTTGACATCCAAGGAATATCTACCATATGAAATAACATATTCCATAAGAAAAGAGCCAATGGGAAATTGCAAAAATAGACGATCTGAGGATTCCTCTTATTTTCTACACATAACGCACCAATGAAGGCAAAGATAACCATTTGGTCTCCCCTTTTGCAACATTTAATTGGTCATAAAACTTCTATTAATCAAAGACCACATAAATATCTTTACTTTAAGAGGTTATACCGCTTCCCTAAATTTTCTTTTGATAAAGACATGGAGTATCATTTGGATTATCAACAATTTAATCAACGAATAATTTAGAAGAAAAAACTCTCGAAGAATGAAGGAAACAAACTCTTTTATCAACATTGTTTGCCCTCAAAGAACAAATAGCTAGATTAACCAACAGAGACGTCATTTCAATCGATTCCCTATCATTAAGCTTTGAAATTCCATGGAATAGGAGCTATGTTAAAACATGCCATAGACAAAATGGACATATAAGGAGAGGGAACCAATTGACTCATATGAAGAAAACGTTAAGGAAAGGATTACCCATCCATACATCCGCCTAAAATCAAAGACGTTTTCCATTCCCTACCTTCAAAGCCACGAACCTCATAAACATATGAAGGATAATATAGTTAGCTTTCCAACGAAAACGACAATTGCCCCTATTAACCACAAAGAATTCCAACCATTAGCCTAAACACCATATTTACTTTTAATCACCGAGTGCCAAAGTGAATTCCTCTTGATAGAAAATCTCCATAACCACTTTCCTACAATATTTCCAATCCCAAGATCCCTTTTTGATTTTGATTTAGATACCAATTTCCAAATAACCACGTGCTCTTTAGTTCTTTACTGCCTTGCTCCTTGCATTCCCATAAGAAACCCCACATGATTTTTTGTGATCTTATTAGGAATCCCAATTGAAATCTTAAACAAAGACAAGTAATTGATTGATATGCTATTTAGCACTACTTGCACCAACGTATGCCTCCCCCTTCTAGAAAACAATGCTCTTTTCACCCCTTGTAACCTCTTATTAATTATTTCTAATACTGGCACTCAAAAGTCCCCTTCCTATGGTTGCCTCCTAAAAGACCTAAATACGTAAAGGGTAAATGTTCAGCATTACACTCCATGATACTCGCTTACCTCTGCAACCTATCTAATCTCACATTGATACCCACCATATTTGTTTTACTCAAATTAACATTAACACCAAACAACCTCGAAAATCCTCATCATAGAAAGCAGATTAACCACTTCGAATTCCTCCCCCAATGATAAAAATATGATGTCATTTGTAAACGACAATGCTACGTTTGGTATGCGGGAATGAACTGGAATAGAATGGCCATTCCAACGTTACGATTCCTTTCTCACGCTTGGTATGTACTACCAAAGTGAGAATGATCATTCCAACGAAATAACCATTTCAGCAAAAAGTGGAAATAGCTATTCTTTCTTACAAGCTAAGGAAACGATATTCCATTCTAACACACAATCAATCTAAAATAAATATGTATGCTATAAATATATATAATATATGTCATTACATATATAAATAAGATTAATTATATAACAAATTTTATATAAATATGATGTCATCAGCAAACACTAACGTTACGTTAGGTATGCAGGAATAAGTTGGAATGGAATGACCATTCAAGCATATTTATAATGTTATGTATAAATATATTATGTATCATATAAAACATATACATATAATATGTATATGTTATAGGATATAACACATTACATATATAAATTTTGTCTACTGTATGTAATATATTTATGTTATATCTATAGCATAATTTAATAGCATCCTATATATTTTTAAATAAGATATAAATCATATAATATAATATAATAAGATAATATTATTTATTAATGCATTATAATGTATGTAGTATATTATAATCTGGGTAATATATAGTGTATGATGCATCTCATAATATATTCATAATAACATATACTATTATTATTGCTATTTATATTTAATATATGATATAAATAATATATATTTATTTAAATAAAATATCGCATATAATATAAATAACACAGAATATATCTTTGTTGGTAAAAAATGTAACATTTTTTTTTTATACTTTTTATTAAACTTTTTATCAATGTTGAAGAGTTGATCATAATTTGTTGGAGTTTTTTTTATTTCATTGCATTCTATTTGGTTAACAAACCAAAAATAAAAATAAGAATGTCACTCCATTCCCATGCTATTTCATGTTAACGATCAAACAGAAAAATGAGAATAAAATTCCATTACATTCCAACTTTCAATCCATTCCCACATCATTCTATTCCTTTGTACCAAACAAGCCCCAAGTGTGATAAAGATTCCATGTCCCTTCCCACCAAAAAAGCATCTACTAAACCCACCTCCTTAGCCTTCTCAACCATTCTACCAGTACATCCACTACTAAAGTGAAGAAACAACGACAAAGGTTCGCCTTGTTTAAGACCTCTAGAAGCCTTAAAATCTTACCAGTCTTTCCGTTCACAATGACAAACATATTACAAGACGTTAAACATTCTTTAATTCGCTTTCTCCACCTCAATTCAAGCCATTTTCTAGTTAACACCAAATCAAAAAAAAATCAATCAACCTGATCATATGCCTTCTCAAAATCAACTTTAAGATCCTCTGTAATCTTCAATCGCCTCACAAACTAACAACACCACATCCAAGATTTGACGTCCCTCCACTAAAGCTCCTTGCGCATCTAAAATTGTATCACTCACGTTGCGCAAGCTAGAGCTTGGCTTGTTTGGACTGGTGAATGAACTTTAGTTAGGGGAATAACAGACTGATTCAAGTCATTCGTGAAAGCTTGTCCACACACCAGTGCTATTACTTGTAGGGAAGGTTCAGATGCTCATCAAGTGGAAGTAATTTTTATTTTTTTTCCCGTTAAGTATCAAGTGGAAGTAATTTATTAATACTAATCACGTGCAGATGTAACAAACTGCTAAATTTGTTGGGTGATGCTGTAAGCTACCTGCAGATCATTTTGATTTATATACTCCCACATTCTCTTCACAACAGCTGGCCGGGATAACACATTTTCACCTGTACCAAGGAATTTAAATAGAGCATCCGACAGTTGAAGTGGGGCAAGAAAACCAGAACCTCCGCCCTTCTGCCTTTTTACTTTCTCCTCATTTGAACCTGAACAGTCAAAACATGTAAGCAGCAGCAATTAACAAATGTCATTGCACTCTGAAAGGGGTTCAAATTTGTTCAGGCAGGCTATGCAATTAACATACAATGACAATGATTGCAATAGTATCTTTGCACAATCTACAAACTACAGAGTTAGACCTTTATACGATCCACCAACTTAAAACATCAAAAACTTAAAGATAATGTTCTCACCTTCTCTACCTTGTTTGTGCTGCTTTTTCTTTTGCGATGATTGGACAGGAACTGCAACATCATGTAAACTTTCTTGTTATTGTAGCTAGATGACAAGAACTAAAATGCTAGGTAGATTCTCTAATAAATAATGCTATACTTTAGCACATTTTCTTAACCACTTTTTATTTACCACATGATGTGAAACACTCAAAACCATTGAATAATAATGAAACTCAGGTGGACCACATCGCACCAACTTTTGTGAGAGTGCCACATCAGTTCACAAACAAAAAGTGGTAAGAATATGCACCAAGTGTGGCGTATTATTGTCCTCTTATATTGTAAGACCATCCCCACCCCCACCCCCCACCCCCCCTCCTGTCAAAGAAAAAACGTGTTTGAGCAGTTTAAGCACTTCTTAGATTATACTAGGTGATTCTACTCATCTTTCCTTAATGGACACCAGATTGACCCAAAACCAAAGTGGTCAAGCCGAAAGAATGTCTAATGAGTCATCTCTACATTGTTCATCACATAAAATGCAGCAACTTTTGGGCTAAGTTTGCTTAACTATTATGGAAACCATTAATTCCACTCTATAAGTGTCTCATGTTTCAATCAAATAAACTGCAAGCTACGTGGAATAAAGGATTGTGGTATGCAAAGAAAGATGAAAAACCAGATCTCCAATCACTCATCAAAACTTAAACCAAATTATCAATATGCTAGGGGTTACATACTCTTTTCAGTAGATACCCAAAACCAAGTGCCATTGATTATCATACTCCTGATTCCAACTATTTTACCATAAGACCACATAAGCCTTTTTTCGTGAAGGGTATTTTCTCACTTGATTTCTTGCTTTCTGTTTTTAGTCTCACTTTTTGTACCAAGAGATATCTCAAACTCCAGAGATCCTTTCTAAATTTAATACATCATTCTTCTCATTCAACTTCAAGATTCCATGTTGACCAGTTCAAAGATTTGAAGGGCTGGAAAGAGATGAAATCATCAAGACCATTTCCGTAATAATCTTAATCAAGTAAATCATATCCGAGTGCAGTAATTACTCCACAATATCTTTCTCTTAGTTAGGGGACCAAAAGTGATATGCAGACCCATCAGATGCACAGGTATTATGATATCCAGTTCCGGAATAAGAATTACAGCTAAAGGCCAGATTAAATGTAATCATTGTTTGTTATTTCAAGCACATTTTCAGAGCTCATTCACTTACACTACGGACTGCATAACTACAAGGTAGCGTCCATATTAGAAAAGTAGCCTATTAAATACTCTTCAACCATGATCCCTCGAGCAACATTAGTGGTATATTGTCATGGATGCTCTCTCCTTGCTTTCATTTGTAAGGACTCAATCAGCCTACTAGCACAATAACTTAAAGATCCAAACAATACAGCTCAAAGTACTTAAATCCAAGTCATTAGTAAAGTCCACTTATTCCTATATATACCGGACTAATTTTTTCATCTCCCACCGATGTGGGATGTCCTTGTCAATGCCAGGGGCATCTACTAAAGTTTTTCAGTTACCAAGAAAACAGGAGAAAAATATACAAAACCTGGGTAGCTCACTCCAGCTAATCAAACACAAACTCGTTATTAGGTTCAAAGAGTGCATGTACTATGGTGGAGCTAGCAGCATTTTCTTCCATTGAAAATGCCTTGTTTGGATGCAGAGAAAAATCTCTAACCAAGTCATTATTTATTTTATGTCCTTGTCGAATCTCCGGGCATCTACTAAAGCTTTCAACTACCAAGAAAACAGGGGAAAAATATATAAAACCTGGTAGCTCACACCAGCTAACCAAATGCAAACCCTTTATTAAGTTCAAAGAGTTCAGTACTATAGTGGGGGCTTGTCAACAGTTTCTTCCATAAAAAATGCCCTGTTTGGATCAAGAGAAATTCTGGGAGGAAGGAAAAAACAAACTAGGACAAGCAACTACAACTTTCCACCATGTATCTCATCCTTTCCAACATTTTCTCAGTGAATGAAAAATCGGAACCCCATTTACCCATTACTTCGGCAAATTCTCTGTTTCGACTACTTGTCAACAAGGGTGAAAATTAAAAAAACAGGGACATTTCCATTAAGTTTACAATGCCGTAACTGCTCCAACCAAGCACTTTCAGTTCAAAGTCTACCCTGCAACTTCAAACCCACAAACCCACTTCTCATTTAGAATGTCTTCAGATACTGAACATTTCATGTAGCTATTTAGATATCTCATTCCAAATGATAGATGTGAGATATAAAAAACAACTTTTGGCATATAATAAAATACCAAAAATACTACTAATAACTGTATTTTGTCTTACTTTAGTTAACTTCTTCATTCAAGTTACAGAATCAATAATACTCCGTACAACATGGGCATCTCTATAGCTGTCATGTAAAAAGAAACAGAGAGAGAGAGAGAGAGAGAGAGAGAGAGAAGTGGGGTGGAACACTTACCCCATGGAGGATTAGAATCTATGCAGTACTCGAGGTCTTGCAGCTGTTCCATGGGAGGGTGGCTTATGTCCGCCATTGATGAAACTTCGCGAGCTTCACAGTCACAGGGAATCGAGAGAGAGAGAGAAGTAAAGAACAAAGTGAAAAAGGGGAGAGAAAGAAAGTGGCAAAGTGGAGAAAAGTTGGAAAAGAAAGAGAGAGAACCAAATAAATAGGCAACGAAAAAGTGAAACTTCCTATTCTCAAGTATGAGAAGTTAGCTCCTCCGATACGCACCCGTCCCCTCCGGAAGCAAACCGATAAGCCTCTCCGTCTATGTTTTTTCAAAAAAAATTGTACTTCAGCTCAGCTTCTACACTTGCCCCTTATTCCTCATATATCTACGAAACTGCCATCCGGGCCCACACTTTCATCAAGTCCCAATGTTAAACGAAAATGGTAATCATTAATAAAAATTAATACTTATAAAAATAATAAATTTTACCATCAATACATTGATATTAAAAATTCTTTATATTACATCATTATTCACCATTTAGGAACCACAAAAAGAAATCTATTTGTAAAATATTAATCATTATGTAATTAATTTTTTAGTTAAGTTGGATTTTGCTCGGTTCTTAGGCAAATTATTAAGGAAATACTATGAAAGTAACATGCAAGCGATGGTTGTTTAGTTAAATTATTGTTCATAATTTTTAATTTTATATTATTAATTTTAATTATAAATTATTAAAAAATTAAATATTTATAATTATTTATAATTATTTATAATTATTTTTTTATTTTAATTATAAAACAATTTTTATTAAATATTTATAATTTTTGTAATAATTTATAACTATTTTTTTTACTTCAATCACAAGTTATAATTTTTATTAAATACTCACAATTTTTATTACAAATTACAATTTATAAATTACTAATTTTAATAATACCAAACACAATTATAGTATTTTTAATAAATAAATGATCACTACCTATTTTATGTGAGTTATTTCTTATCTCTTAGCTATCAAATAAAAATAAATTATCATGATGTTTTTATCGTAAACAGTGTTTAGTATCATAAAATTATTAAATAGCACTTTAAGAGCACAGAATAATTATTCTGATTTCTAATTTTTCCATTAATTGCAAGATTTTGTTGGCACGAGATAATCTCCATCCTAATTTTATATCTCCATTAATTATCTTATTCTTTACGTGCAATACAGATTAATAGTCACTTGTGTCAATGAATAACGTGTGTTAACGATTATAACATTAACAACACCGAGATATAAGGCTAATGGTCTCGTTTGGTAAAACATTTAAAGTTGGATTTTTTGCTTTATATATTTTTAATTCAAATAAACAAGAATTTCATTTGAAGAAATTTTGAAGTGGTTTAAATGCTAATAGTTTATGTAGCTTATAGTAATTTTAAGTGATTTAAGTCAATAAGCAATAAGTAAATAAATAAAATGATTTAAATTGACTTTAAGTAGTTTTAAAACTAAATAAAAGTTGTAATTTTTTAATTTTTATATAATTTTATATTTAATATAGTTCTTGTTTAACTGATCTCGAGGCGTACGCTCTAAAAATATAATTGGTATAGAAAATAAATGTGTATAATAAAAATTATATTATTTTTTAAAAATATATAAAGATATCTTAATTAATAAATAAAAAAGGTCAAAAGGCAAAAAGTTATTTAAGTAAAAAGACAATAAGACAAACTAGTTAAAATTTTGAGGAATTTAAAAAAAATTAAATCAAAAAGTAATAATTTGATTTAAATCCCTACCCAAACAAAGCCATTGTGATAAAAAGTTAGAATGAAGAGCTCAAACTTACACTTTGTCTAGTAATTTAACTTTAAGCTAAGCTTTTGTATTAAGTTACTATGTGTTAAATAAGTAAAAAAAACTTATTTGATGAATTTTAAGGGTGATTTATAGTTATTTTTCATAAATAGTTTTAAGTGATCTTAAGTTAAATAAGCAACTATACTATGTTACATAATTACTCATTAACTTTTTTTACATAATTTTATATTCAATATAAATTTTATTTGATAGATTTATACAAGTAAATTTTAAATATATAATTTTAATAAAAAAAAATGAATGCTGATAAGCAAAATTGTTGTGAAAGTTAGTGAATAGTATGAATGGTAAGTAATAATAATAATTACAAGTATTGAAGTTACCAAACAATTAAGACAATATTTTTTTTAATTTAAGTCCAAAGAAATTAATTTGATTTAAAATTACTTACCAAACAAGAGTTTAAAGCGAGAGTCCGGGACGCTTTGTGCAAATGGCATGAATGGTGTCCAAACTGAGAACGTGATGGCATGAAAATAAAGAAAAATTAATTTGCAATTCCATTAGTGGACTTGTTTAGAAATAAATCATAATTATTTTTTGATTATTTTATAAGGTTTCATGTTTTAAATTTATGATTATTTTTAACAAATATAGCCTCTCCATACATGAGATGTCGCCATTTTTACGATCAATAACATTACTTCTAAGTTGCTGTCATCTTTATGTAATCGAGAGAATCGTAATGCACGGGGATCTAGAGATCGAGAACTTTGCCGGCGATAAGAGTTTGTACTTGGTAGAGCTCGATCCAGCGTTGAAGCACACTTCAACGTCAAATTTTGTATCTTTATCTATCGATTGGGCGAAATAGCTAATTAGGAGACAACTTTTGGCACTGGTATTATACAGATGAAGTACTAAAGGCCCAACCAGGTTTTTGTATAGAGAGATCAGAGACTGAGAATGAAAGTAGTTCATTAACGATTGAGAAAGAGAGAAGGAGAAGAGAAGCTTCGATGGTGAAGAAAAGATGAGGGGTAGTTTGGGTAGAAAAATGAGACATTTCACAATATCTTATTTTTTATCAGAAGAAACATATTTTTAAAATAAATGAATACATTCTATTTGATTTATTTCATGCATGAATAAATCATTAGTTGTTAAATAATTCGATTTTATATTTAACAAAATAAGGCAATATATATTATTAAAAAGATAAATAAGAATTTTCTTTGTGTAATTTATAAAATATTTCATTGTTCAATAAATATCTCATTTATTCAAAAAATATCTCATTTTTTCATCAAAATATTATTTTATTTTCTAATCGCAAGAAAATATCACAATGAAAATCTTGAGCATTCCTGATATGATTTTTTAGGATTACCATTGACATAGTTGATTTTTAAGTGATAATATTTTTTTTTGAAAAACCTAAATCATGGAGCATAAATGGCGTAGTAGGGATAATTTTGGTCCAATAATATGAAATAGAACTTAATAAAATATTACTTTTAAGTTGGAACTTATCCCTATATAAGTATTCTAAATGTAACTTGAACCAAAATCTCCCTATAAATAATTCTCATGCATTGGCTTATGATGATAAATGTTTTGATCTCTGATTGATTATAGGTGCTATAGTACAATTAATTACTCAATTTAAGAAAAATGGACCAATCTAATGGCTCCTCTGATAGTTGGCATAAGTAGAGTAAAAATAACAACGAGATGAGATTAATATAAAGATTGTGAATGAAGTCAGAATAGTAATGAGGCCGAATTAACTTTTTTTATATTTAATTTGCTTTTGATTGGGTAATGAATTGAATCATAACTTGTTTGATTTTTACACATGAAATTGCATTAAATTATAATAGTAATTTTATCTCTACGATAAATAAATGTTTTTTCAAATTTATTGAAATCATGAAAAAAATAAAGGTAATAATGTCATTTTATTACTAATCTAAGTGGATTAAATTCCTAATACATACATTTGAAATGTATTAGTAATACCCTGGCTACGATTTGGGGAGCTAACTTTGTTTATATTGCTTTCAAAAGTTTATTCTTCACAAAACTTAAGAATTGCTATAAGTTTATTTGAGACTAACATATTAATCAATCAGCTCATTCGATGCACGATCATGACGAATTTATTTATACGAAGGGACTCACCCTTCAAGTAAAAGATATGCAATTAATTTTTACGAAAATATCAAATTCTTATTCATTCTTGGTAAAGAAGCTGACTTAAGTATCAAAGAATTTTTAGAGTTTTTTTTAGAGGGCACCACACATGTTTCAAGAATTTTTCATTTTGCAAATCTAAACGTTTTTTTCTAGAACTATAGAAGGCATACCAGACTCCATCCCAATTCTACCATCAATAATAACTAATAATTTTTTATTATTAATTTTAATAATAAATTATTATTTTATTTTCAATCACTTATAAATTTTATTATAACTATAATTGTTTTTTTTATACGCAACTAATTTTAATTACAAGTTAACATATTTTTTTATTACTTATAATTTTTTCTATAATTTATAATAATAATTATTTTTAATTACAATTTAAAATAATTAATTTCAACAACTTTGAATACCACCAATGTTAATATTAATTCGTGCAATTCTACCCATAGAGCATCCTCTTCCTATCTCTCATCCTATTCAATAATAATAAAAAAATTGATCATTTTAAAGTTTGCAATTTTCTTTCTATATGATAAAAACAAGTGTCTACCAATCATTGGTATTTTTCTTGGTTTACTTGTTTAGTTCTCCCTTCATTTCATGTTTATTTAGCCAAAAAAAAAAAAAAAAACAATCATTGCTTCAAAAGATTGAAATTCAAAATCCAGTCGATTGACTGTTTTTTGTGGTCCCAAATTACTTATTTGACCTCTAGTTTAGTAAAGTCAGACAAAATTTATGTTGTTTGACCCAAAGGTGTGGGCCTCATTTGTTATTTATTATTATTATTTTTACTTAGGATTCTGACACTTGTGTTGTTTGACATTATTAAAATTAATAATTTAAAATTTAAAATTTATAATAAAAATAATGAGTATTTAATAAAAATTATAACGTATAACTAAAATAAAAAAAAATAATTATAATTTATAACAGAAGTTATAAGTGCTTAGAATAAATTGTAATTTATAAATAAAATTAGTAATATAAAATTAAAAGTTCTACCTGAAAATTTTGCCAAAAATTCCCATTGTTTGTTATTTTAGATTAAATAGAATAGAATAAGAAAAATAAATAATATTGAAGGTCTTACATATTTTTTTATTATGAATAAGATTATGTAAAAAGTAAAAAATTTAACTCTTGTTTGGTTAAAACATAATAAAAAAATAGAATAAAAATTATAATGCTATTGTTGTCTATCGAATAAGAATAGAGTATAATTCGTAGCTTGACACTAATAATATCAAGAGTGCCTGATATTAACTATTGTAGACTAATTTGATATTTATCAAATTTTTAGTTTGATTCTACAATACAAATGTGAGAATTCTAAGCAGATATAATTTGTACCAAGGGACCTTAGTATTTTTTTAGCATTATCTTGCTTGCAATTCCCGAAACAAACATGCCCAAAATATGTTAGATGTATTATGGGACGAAGAAATTGAATAATGTACTATTAATTATACGATGAGATGAAGAAATGAAATTAATGTCTATGGGACAAGTATAAAAATAAGCCCGATGAATAAATAATACAATGGGATAAATAGATTGAATAAATATTATATATGATAATATTTTATAATATAAGATTATTTATATTTTGTTTAATTAAGATGAATACATAACTGAATAATTAATGATATGCATTCATTTTTAATCTATGAATAAAAAAAACTAGTCCAAAAAAAAGATAGCCCGAATAATAGCACATTCTCTAAAGTAATAGTTATCTCTCTATTTAATCATTTATATATTGTATAACTCGTTTATAGCCTAATACACAAAATTTAGTTGACTAGATAAACAACATGCCAAAAATATGTGGGTCTTATTGGGATTTGACGCACCTGAATTTCGAAAAATGAAAATCAACTATTTAGGCAGTGAATTTTCACATAGGTTTTAATTCGCATAAAACAAATAGAAAAATACAATAATTACACTAATCAAGAATATACATGGTTCGACTGACTGCTTACGTCTACATGAGAGAATGAATAATTTACTATGAATCATAAGGATTACAAAAACTTGGCTTTGTATTGAGCCTTTCTCTACATTTTCTTGCATTCAAGTATCTCAGGTTTATCTTGACTCTCTTTGAATTTTTGGTATATTACCATTATTTATATGACACAAAATTAGGTCAAACATATAATGGCCGCAACCTTAACTGTCCAAACAAAATACAATCCCGCACAAACTGATCGAGCGGTCTTGGAACCGAAAAGATTTAGAAAACGAAAAATTTAAAAAACAAAATCATGTTTTTATTATATTAACGTCTTGTTTGGTAACTAGTTTTAAAGTTGAGCTCTTTGCTTAAAGTAGCTTTAAATCAAATAAGCAAAAAATTATTTAGTGTAATCATAGTTTCATTTAAATTTTAACGGCTAAAACTTATTTGACTTTAAGTGGCATTAAATTAGTAATAAGATAATAAGCATGACTTAAAAGTCACTCAAAATTATTATAGAAAACTCCATTTTTATTTAATTTTTGCATAATTCTTAATTAATATAGACTTTGTTTGCTAGATATTAACGAGAAGGTTCTAAAAATATAATTTTTATAAAAAAATAAATATGTATAATAAAAATTACAATATTATTAAAAAATATGAAAGTCTTTTGGTTTAAAAAAAAAACTAAAAAACTGAAAGCCAAAAAACAATATGCTTACATTGAATCTACTTTACCTTTTTGTGGCTTTAACCTAAAATTCAATGAGCCATCTTTAAGACAAAAATCAAACGAGGCTAAGGTCTCCAAAGTTTGGACCAACATCAAAAGCATTCATTACCTAATTTGGAATATTACTTATTAATTGGCTTATGCTATCTTGTTTATTTTTATTTTTAGTTAGAATAAATATAAAACTAAGTAGAATGCTAAAAAGTACTATTAGCGTGCATGCAAAAAGATTGTATATTTGGTGTACGACTCAAATGGATTACTGGTCTAATAATTTGAATAAAGAGTATAACAGCGTGGCCCTAAATGTTTAAACCAAGTTATTATTAGTAGCATACAAATTTCTTGATATATCAGACTAAATTTTTATTTCTCATCGATGTAAGCATACTCAAAGACGCGACGCTCTTATCGCGTGACCCAAGTTCTTTTCTTGGTTGGGATGTAGATTACGACTCATTAACGGACACAGAGCAGCTTATAAACGTGCACAAAGTATACAACTTCGGAGCCTCTATATTTCTTTAGAACCTTTACTCCTCTATCCACACCACTACGGAGTTCTATATAGGAACCAAAGTTGGCTATAATACCATTTTTAACAACCCAAGTGAATTATTGGCCCAATAACTCAAATAAAGAGCATAACAACGCAATTTAAAATACTTAAAGTCAAGTTATTAGCGATAGCCTACAAGTTTCTTAATATATTAGGCTAAATTTTTATTTTTCATCGATGCGGGACAGAGTATCATATTTATAGAATCAATACATAATAAAAAGAATTGTTTCAAGGATTCACAAATATAAGGTCTTTGTTGGAGACTCCTCCCTTCTTCTTTTATAGGCTTCTTTGAGTAGTCTTCAACTTGTCTTAATTTGGCATCAACACTTTTGCATGGATGCAATTTAGCTTAGTACTCAGTTGGCAGCAGAATACCTTGTAGACTATATCAACGGGCCCACAGACTTTTCCACAACTCAAGGAAAGTTCCAAGAGCTTCGCATGCTTTAATGAATTCCCTTTTTTTTTTTTTTAGTAATATTGTCAAGAAGATTGAATGTTTTCCAATTTAGAGGTTGAGGAATTACTTTTGACAAAGAAATTTAATAATTCTTTCTCTTTGAAAGAGATAACTAGACAGATAAAGTTGAATAATACAGAGACAATAACCTTATTATTTATCACTTGATTATTTTTATTTATTAAAATTTTTCAAAATCTTTTTACTTATTATAATAATTATATATAATTAGAATTGATAGTAAATAAATTATCAATTAGAATGCTATTATTTTTTAAAATAAGATAAGAGTTTGAATAAGATGTCATAAGAATTAGTATTTTTAATACAATTTTTAAATTTTTTTACTTAATATTTTATGTAACTTTTTAATTTCTTTTTGGCTAAAAAGAGTTTTTTTATTTTTTTTAAAACAAAAAAAACATGTTAACCAATGAGGGTCTAAAGTAATGATTCATAACCCTACTCTCTAGTACAGTACCGGTGGAACTGGCAGTACCCTGGTTTAGCAAATGCGTCGTTACCTTAGCCTGACTAGTCAATTCTTAATTCAAATGACAACCAATTTTTGTGGGAACGGGAGCCTGATGTGTTTAAAAAAGTAATACGCTCGTGTGTGTTTTGTTTAGTATTTTTTTGCGTAAATTTTTATGAATTAATTCGTTTATTATTTAGAACTCGTCGAGTTTGTTTAACATGTAAAATTTTAAATTCATCTAATACATATAACTAAGTGATTGAGTAATATTTATTTAATAATATTTTTAAAAATTATAATTTTTATTTATTTATTTATAAAATAACATTAAGAGATCTTATTCAATCACTTAGTTATAGGTATCGAATGAATATGAATTTTGTATGTTAAACAAATTCAACGAATTTTACGTAATAAATAAATTATATCATAAAAATTTATTTAAAAAAATACGCCAAATCCCTTTCAAGCACAGCACACTCCCCCAACTCATCTATGTGAAACTCAACTTTGGTGGTGAGACCACTTATTTTATAATAATAATAATAATAATAATGGTGGAGTGTTTGTCAAAGTAATGCTAGTAAGCAACTTATTGTTGGGTATATGTCTTGTATTTTGTGAACTCGTATAATTAAAATTTTATTTACATGTATTTGAACTGCGCTAGAGTCATAAATTCACAAGTAGTCTAATATGTGTAGTACTTTGTAATTGAATGTAGGCTAGGATTTTAGAGTTTTTCAATAAATAGAACTTTATATCTCTAGTTATTTATGTGAAGAGTAAATCAAAAATGGTAGAGATGTAGGGAGAGATGAAAAAATACCAAGGGTACGAGAGTAACTTTTGAGCGAAAAAACGGGACTTATTTCAAGTCTCAGGTTGTAGGTGTCGATTTTTGGGGTGTTTTTTATCTCGAAATTGTACATTCTACAGTTGTAGTGGATTATCTCTTGTACCCGTGGACGTAGGTAAGTTGAACCGAATCACGTAAATTCTTGTGTAATTTTTCTTTAGTGTGTGCAATGGTTTTTACTTTCGTTCGCGTTCAAAAATTAGTGTTTAAATCCCAATAAGTGGTATCAAAACTAACGATAGACGATTTGAAATCGTGAGGAATGATAGGAGCAAAGGTACAATTTTTTAATCTCGTTCGATATAGATTACAAATATTTCATTTGCACAAAAAGAAAAAAAGATGGGGCGGTGACGCTGTTAATAGCTTTGAACAGCCAAACTCGATTACACTGTGAAGAATGGCTTGGAATCTAAGGGATTGGGAATCAGTAATCAGGGATTACGAAAATTATGGGATTTTGTTTAGATCATTCTCATCAACAGAGTTTAATTATGTTTCGATTCTCATCAACGAAAATTATGGGCACATCGATCAGCAAAGGTTCACTGGTTGGATGAATTCTAGGTCATCAATTCAAGGGGCGTGATCCTGTGTGGTTGTGTGCAAAAATTGATGGTTCAAAATTATTTTGTTATTTCGCCACGCATATATAGCAGAATAATTAAAGGAGAAGATGTTTTTTAAGATTTTTCAGCATTGCAGATTCATCGGTACGGTCAGAATTTTTAAATTCTAAATAATTTGATGAGATTGGACAGATTTGGCTCAAAATTGGGTTTGATTAAGAGAGATCGAGATTGATTGCGGTGATTAGCGGTAATCGGGAGCAATCTGGTTCAATTAATGGCAGAAGACTAATCATCAATGGATGCAACTGGAATTTAAGTTGTAAGTAGAGTCAAGTCAAACGAAGATTTTCTGATTCAACAGATGATTAGCAATCAAGACATCTCGACAAATAGATGTTAGGAATCTCGGTGTGGAGGTATGGGCCATGTTGGTTTGAATGTGGTGGATTAACGACAACGACATAATCGACATTGGCACCGGTTATCTTCAGGGTGATTTATAGAATTCAAACTAAGGTGGAGATTGTTATGTATATGTCTTGTATTTTATGGACTCGTATAATTGGGATTTTATTTACACGTATTTGGACTAGACTTGAGTCATGAATCTACAAGGAGTCTAATATGAGTAGAATTTTATAATTATATAAGGGCTAGGATTTTAGGATTTTTCTATAAGTAGGATCATATAACTCTAGTTATTTCCGTGAAGAGTAAATCAAATTTGGTAGAGATGTAGGGAGATATGAAAAAATACCGGGGGCACGGGAGTAACATTTGAGCAGAGAAACGAGATTTGTTTCAACGCTCGGGTTGCGGGTGTCAAATTTTTTGGTATTTTTGATCTCGAGATTGTACATTTTGCAGTTATAGTGGATTATCTCTCGTACCCGTAAACGTAGGCAAGGTTGTACTAAATCACGTAAATTCTTGTGTAATTTTTTTTTGATATGTGCAATAATCTTGCTTTCGTTCGCGTTCGGATATTGGTGTTTAAATCCCAACACTTATATATTGTAGTATGTAGTAGAAGTTGTGAGTGTTTTTTTGTAGCTGAAATAGAAAAAAAAAATAGTTACAAATTGTAACATAAGTTGTGACCGTTTAGAAAAACTTATAACTTGTAGTTAAAATTAATAGTATGAAACTAAAAGCTACTAGCAGTAGCACTCCCAAACACTCCCAATAATAATTTGGTCCTATTTGGGCCAAATCTTGAGAATTTTGTTTATTTTTGTTTTTTTAATTTTTTTTTATCTTTTGATTAGAATTTTTTTTTTAAAAATCATCTCGATAAGATGAGCCAAAAAAATAAAAAGTTTAGTTAAAAAGATGAAAATTTTTCACCAAAAACGAAAAATGAGCAATATTAATTTTGATTTATTAGCTTATTTTGATTTATTTTTGTCCTTTTTAAATTTTTTTAAAAACATTAATCATTATTTTTTTATAATTTTTTGGCTTTTAAGAGCAGTAAAAAACTATAATAATTTAATTAAATAAAAAACACGTAAATAAGCAATTATTTCATAAGGGGCCAATATAGCAGTATCTGAACAAATTTTTTATTTGTTTGTTTTTTGTTTTTTCTGTTTTGGCCATATTTGATAAGTAGTACTGTAGATGTAGTGGTCCTTTAAGTTTTTGAATTGGATATGTTGTGTGTGTTTTTAATCATAGAATGTCAAAAGATTTAAGGTCGTATTTGTTGGATTTTGAGAATATCAATTAATCTGTTTTGTAGTAAAACAAATACAAAAATCAAAAATTGTAGAAACTAAAAAAAAAGCTAAAATACTGTGGCAGGAAAATAAAATTGAAACAAAAATGAAGAATCTGAGAAAGAGGAATAACTGAAATTTAAAGAACCTATTATAGATGTATTCTAGATTGAGGTTTGTATTTGATACGATCTCCTTAAAATAAAATCGCCTATATAACGGTGCTTTTTGTTGAATGGAGTATGTTTTTCAAGATACAACGATCAACAAGCAATAGAAGCAGCTAGCACAACAACTTGCTACTTCAGCGAACCGAAACTGTCCTTACTGTACTATAGATTTGGTGGTCCTTTAAGTTTTTGAATAGGATAGGTTGTATGCTTTTTTAATCATAGAATGTCAACAGATTTAAGATTGTATTTGTTGGATTATGAGAATACCAATTAATCTATTTTGTACTAAAACAGATACGAAAATCAAAAATTGCATAAACTAAAACTGAAACAGAAATGCAGAATATGAGAAACAGGAATAACGGATAATAAAAGAACTTGTTACAGATGTATTCTAGATTGAGGCTCGTGTTTGACACAATCTCCTTAAGATAAAATTGCCCTTGCAATGGTGCTTCGAGTTGAATGGCTATGTCTCTCAAGATGCAATGATCGACAAGTAATAGAAGGAGCACATCGATCTGTTACTTTAGCGAACTGAAACTATCCTTAACTCTATCTCGAAACAGCAATTAAATGTAATGAAATGGTAGAACCAGAAGCGTAGAAGGAGGGGAGCAATTCTGGAATTGGATGGATTGAATAGCAGAGAATAGCCTTTAAATAGGCTTTGATGGTGACTATTCGAAATGGCCCGAACAGATACAAACCCGATTCGGCCTGGCAGTTTGACCGCCCAACAATCGGGAACCGTTTCAAAACTCCAATGGTCCATTTTTTACTCCAGCGATTAGAAATAGTTTTAAAAAATGATAACTTAATTTAAGATTTAATTAATTAAATTTTCCCTGAAATTCAAAATATAAGAAATAAATTTTTTGCAAAAGATAAGAGTTGACCTGACTCGAGCCCAACCTGGCTCGGCATGACCGGCCAAATGGGCGATAATGGCAGAGCGCGCATGAGGGGTTTGGGTCGAACCCAACCTTGAGTAGATTTTTCCCCTTCCACAATATTGAGTACTCCAAATTGGCACACCACTCAGGCCAAATTTGGCTTATATTAGCCACTCAGCAACCCTTCTCCAAACTAATGTAGGATTGAGCTAAGTTACCAACATTTGTCAACTTCAATAACACACTTTTGGAGTCAGTTTCTCATTAACCCATTAACGATTTTGAACACCCAAAAACCTATGATTACTCTACTTATGGAGATGAACATATTAGGAGTTTGAATAGTCAAAAAAAATTTAATTTTATCTAAAATTATTTTAACTTCAAAATTAGTTAAAAATCATATTCCACAAAGTTCAAAACCCATAAAATTTCTAACAGTATTTATTGGAGGATTAAGGAGATAAGATTGAACTATAAGAAAATAATTTTATATGATCTCTTGTTTAGTTTGTTAAATTGAAAGGAGAATTGAATTATATTTTTAATCTTCTGACTATTATAAACTCACGTTGAATTATATTTTTTACATTTTGACTTAAAATCACTTTAAGCCTTTAGCTTAAAGTCACCAATACCTCTTCCAAACGAATATTTGGCTTTTTGGGCTTAAAGTATCTTTAAACAAAAAGTCTAATTTAAAGTTAGGTTGCCAAACGAAACCTATATGGCAATTAGAGTTTTATAGTTTGCCTAGTTATAAGGACTTTATAATTCTAATAGTTATGTAAAGAGTTGAATCAAGGAAGTAGAGATGTAAAGAGATGCATAAAAAAAAAAACACCAAGGGCACTAGGTGACCCTTGAGTAAAAAAACATGATTTATTTCAAAATTGGGATTGTGGGTGTCGAATTTTGAGATATTTTTAGTCTCATAATTATACACTTTACGGTTATACTGAATTATCTCACTCACATGTAAATGTAGGTAAATTATGCTGAACTATGTAAATTATAATATAATTTTTTCGTTGGTATGTGCATCGATATCGTTTGCATTTGTGATTGATGATTAAATCCCAACAATCCATAATCTCGAGATTATTACTATACCACCATTTAGTTATGTTTAGGAGTCTCAAGCCTATTACTATCCCCGCTTATTTGCAATTTTATAATAATTTTACTAAAATTATATTAAATCAAACAATATATTTATTTTTAAATTATCATACTCCCAACCAAATATCATTCGGTATAAAAAATATAATACTAATAATCAATTCATAATAGTCCATGTACTAATAATTTGGATACACCAGTTATATAAACTATAAAAATAGTAATTTAACCAAATGAGCAATAAACACAAAGTAAATCCGACATAAAGTTGATCAAAAAGTTGCATTATATGTAGTAAGACACCTCCTGGAAAGAGAAAAACCTTCACGCCGATAGAAAAAATTCCCCACGTAGGGAAAAACCAAATCTACATGCAATAAAGACCGCACACCTCAATGCAGAGAGGTATTATTAAAACCACACTAAAATAATCTGACAAATAAAATTACATGGGCTGCACATTGTCGTATTTCTTTCGTAGCCCCCTTTCTTAAAAACATTGAGATAACCTACCTTTTCAAATTTCAGTAAAGAAAATTTTTTAAACTAGAATGACATCATAGTATCTACACAACTCTCACAAAAGGATATACTGTTGGAAATTTGTGAATTCAATTGCCCATTGAATTCTAGAATTCAATAGCAGAATTTATTTGCAATTGAATTGGCCATTCAATTGGCAAATAATTTCTGAGAATCAATACCATTTATTGGCTATTGATTCTTTTGTAACCCTTCTAGGAAAGAAATTCTATATAAAACTGTCATCCCATTTAGTTTTCTGGCAGAGAAAGAGAGAAATACAGCAGTAAGGTAAGAACAAAAGGTGAGATACACATATTCTGATTGCAAGCTGTGAGAGAGAGAGAAAGACAGACGAGGTGCATTCGTAGCCGATCCTTGGTGGTGTTCCAACGATCGTGTCAATCGTTTTATTCTGGGAGAGTGACTCCGGTAGAAAACCTACAATACCCTCGGTAGGCAGTGATTCATTCTTAAGAAAATTGCGTTTTCAGGACTCGGTTTGTATATTCTGTTCATGTTAATTTTTTGCAATTTTGTTTCCTGTAATTTCAGTTTATTGTAATTATTAAAAGTTAATAAAAATGTATTTTCTGAACCACCGAACAGATCTTGTATTATGTTATATTTCTCCCAACATATACTAAATGTCATAGGTGGTCATCTAACTTTAACTTTGGTGTTACCTACGTCAATATACTTGTCTCAATTTGATTTGCGTCCATATCTAAAAGAGCTACTCAAAAAATTAGATTGGTGAAGAACAAATGACAAAAGGAGAAAACAAATACACCAAAAAATAAAGTAAAACATGAACCACATTCAAATTAAAGCAAAAGAGAAAGAAAACAAAAGATGAGGAAAACTGTAGAAATGTGAAGGGGTAAAATATTGTTTAATCTCAATATAATATATTTGTATACATATAAAATTCTTTTAATATACGAGATAAAGACAAAAATATATCGATAGATGTATGAGGAATCTCACTCTCATTAAGAGTAAATTTTTTACCCCTATAGTACGTGGTTCGACGCAACAGGTTATGACATTAACGTTTAGGATTCAATTATCATTTTTCACAAATGTGCATGAATAAATTTGGAGATGTCAGAAACAACTCAATTAAATATCCTAATATCAAGCCAAAATTAATACCAAATACTTATATAATATTTTTAATACCACCACAATAAAATCTAAATGATCATAAGGGTTTATGTATTTAAAACACCAAGAATCTCTCTCTTTTTTTCCACTACTATACATACCTTTCTCGATATATAATGAACAAGATGGAGCTCTAAGAGCGAAAGGTGTCGCTCTTAACTAAAACAACCCACGAGAATTGCTCTCTTGCAGTCTCAATTGTAACTTGCTATATATAACTTGTCAAAGGAAACGACGTATTGTTCTCTCGTTGTATAATTGGGATTCGTTTGGAATAATTGCTCATTTACTTATTTTTTGTCTTTAATAATATTTTTATTATTTAATTAAACTATTATTTTTTAACTACTTTCTTTGAGATGAACAAAAAAAATAAAAGATTTTGATCAAAAAATAAAAAAATAACTAAGGACAAAAGGTAAGCAAAAAATTTTAATCTTTTGATTCATCTCATTGAGACAATTCGAAAAAGTAAACAAATTAGACAAAAATTTAAAAATTTCATAATAAACAAAAATAACTAAAATTTGTAAAATTTAGCCCAACCAGAGCTAAAATTTTATTATATATTATTTCTCATTGTGCTCTATCTTTGACAAACATAATATTCCCAGTTGGAATAATTGCTTATTTGTGTTTTAATGAAATTTTTTTGTCGTTTAATTAAATTATTATGTTTTTTGATTTTTTTAATCAAAACAAATAAAATAATAATTTTTTCAAAAATTATCAAGAAAAAATATTAAAAAAGACAAAAATAAGCATATAAGTCAAATTTTATGTTACTTATTTGTGCTTTCAGCGACTTTTTTTTCATCTTTTGAACAAAGTTTTTACTTTTACTATTCATCACCCCAAGATGATTTGAAAAAGTAAAAGTTAGTCAAATAATAAAAATAGTTCAAAAAGATAAACAAAAAAAAATAGACAGACAATTTAAGTAGTTGTTGGTGTAGATGTTCTTCTCTTATTAATCGAGTGTAGATGTTCTTAAGGCATCATATTTAAATTCGAACCACTGACAAACAAAAAATAATAGCATTCTTTGATAAATTTTTTGTTGTAATTTTTAGCCACAAATTTTTAAAAAGATTAAGATTAACTGATTTGGGCTACTAAACGGAAATCCACGTAGACTTCAATCTGCAATAGTAAATACAAAAGAATAGAAACAACAAAAAACACAAGAAAGTACGCGGTTCAACTAACTGTTTTTTTTCACGGGAAAGAAAAATAGCACACTATATGAAAATAAAGATTACAATGATTACTCTATATCTCACAATATATTTATGACCTCAAATTGAGTTTCTTACCGTTTTTCTACACTCTCTGATCTCTAACGCTGAGCTTCACTATGTGTATTTGACATTCTGAACGTTCTCTAGGGTATTTATGACATAAACCCTTTATATATAACTCTAACTAGGTAAAAAAATACAACCTTAGCGTCGCACAAAAATTTATGTCCCCCCAACAGACTACTTGAGGGTCAATAACCCGAGAACAACTTCAAAAAATCAAAATTTGAGTAAAAAACCCAATAATCTTCACATTGGTTCGAATTTATGATCCATCTTGAAGATCTATCAATCGCATCGTCCTGCAGCGCTTTTTTTGGTATAAGTGCTCCACCCTCTCTAGATCATCAAATTAAATAAACTTGAACTAAATCCAAGCTACATTTGAACTTGACCCTCTTGCAATAAACAGACTTCTCGTTTTTGGACAGTCTTCCAAACTCCAACCTCTAGGTAAAAAAATACAACCTTAGCGTCGCACAAAAATTTATGTCCCCCCAACAGGCTACTTGAGGGTCAATAACCCGAGAACAACTTCAAAAAATCAAAATTTGAGTAAAAAACCCAATAATCTTCACATTG
>JAOTRH010069286.1:0-19044 GCA_034768845.1 Heliamphora exappendiculata | reverse complement strand
CAAGCTACATTTGAACTTGACCCTCTTGCAATAAACAGACTTCTCGTTTTTGGACAGTCTTCCAAACTCCAACCTCTCAGTCTTCTGTGATGACTCTGTTTTCTCTGATACTGCTACTTACTCCTGAACTATCCATGTGCTACCTGTAGCTTTCTTGTAAAATGAAGATCCTCCACTTGACTGTTCTCGCTGTTATTGACTTGAACCACCATCACCCAATTTTTAAGGGTGAACTAGTCTAGCTGAGCTCCACCTTGACTGTTGCACTCTTATTTTGACTTTCTAACATACTTTTCTAGACAACCTGACTAAGCAGCAAATGTCCGTGTCTCGACTATCCCCGCTGGACTTTGTCTGTGTGGTAGTGATAACTCCACCTAACTACCGCGTCCCCTACCAATCTATAGAAACCATTCACTTTCTACCCTTTCATGATAACTGAAGATTCTCTGTTGATCTTCATTACTCCACCTTTTGCTGTGAACTCATAATTCAAAGAATTCAATGTTCCAAAAGAAACCAAATTTTTCTTGAACCCTAGAACATGTCTGACATTCCACAAAGTCCTTATAACTCTATCAAATATTTTGATTTTTACTGTACCCGTTATAATGGCCTAGCATGTTGAGTCATTCCCTACTAGAACCGTTCCCTAGTTGTAAAACTAATATAAATCAAACTATTTTCTAGATGGACACATATGATATGAGAATCTTGAATCTAATATCCGTGATTTTGATGAAGAGTTAAAATTTATGGAAACTATGAGTAATTCACAGTCAGACGAATCTTCATTAAACTAACAATTTCTATAGGTGCTTTACCTTTTTTCTTTTTCTCCATATGATGCTTCAATTCTTGGCATTGACCCTTGTAATGACTAGTTTTATGGCAATAGAAGCACTATACATTCCTTCTTGTACGTGACTTGGACTGAGATCTACCACTGTGGAAACCCTGCTCACTGGATCTGCATCTTTCCCCTGCTCAACTTAGACTTATCCACAAGCACGCTTTTTGGATCAGGTTCACTGTCCCTCTTCATCTTCTTATGTAATAAAAGAGCGCTAGTGACCTCTTCTAATTCTAAAGTGTCCTTCCCGTACATCAACGTTGTTATCAGATGATCATAGGACTTCGAAAGCGATGCCAAGAGGAGGATCGCCTTATCCTCATTATCAGTTTCTACTCCAAACCCGAATAACTGTTGAAGATCATATTATACGTATTGAGACGCTCCAATAACTTTGTACATTCCCTCATCTGCAGTTCATACAATTACTTCTTTACGCGTAACTTGTTGGTCAAATTCTTTTTCATATAGAGATCTTTCAGCTTCTGTCAGATCTTGTGTGATGTCTCTACATCGAACACGTTGTAAATAACTTTGTTTTTCAGATTCAATCGAATTGAACCTGTGACCATGCAATCAAGGTCATCACAATCGTCTTCGGTCATCTTATCCGGCTTCTTTACCTTGTTGAGTAACGCCTTAGATATGCCTTACTGGATCAATAGATCTTTCATTCGCCTCTGCTATAGGGAGAAGTTATTCTTGCATTAAACCTTTTAATTTCGTACTTAATGTTCGTCATTTTTACTGCAACTTCTGATTAAGCCTTGAACCATAACTTTGATCTTCTACCACGAATTTGGATCTTCAACAACCTGGCTTTGATACCACTTGTTAGGATTTTTAGCTATAAATTTCTAAAATATTGAGATCAACTAATTTGGGTTACCAAACGAAAACTTACATAAGTTTCAATCCATAATACCAAACGCAAAAAAAACATAAACAACCAAGAACACAAGAAAGTACGTAGTTTGACTGCCTGCCTATCTTTATGGGAGAGAAAAACAATCCACTATATAAAAATAATAATTATAATGGCTACTCTTTACCTCACAATATATCTATATCCTGGCTCACTGTCTCTCTATGCACTCTGATCTCTAAAATCGAGTTTCACTATGTATATTAGACATTTTGAACATTCTCTATGGTTTCTATAACATAAACCCCTTATATATAATCCTAACTAGGTAAAAAATGTAACCCTAGCGCCACACAAAAATTTATATCCCGCGGCGGACCGCTCGAGCGATCAATAACCCGATCGCAACCTTCGAAAAATTAAAATTTGAGTAAAAAACCCAGCATTTCTTATTATTAATATCAATTATATATAATTTATAATCAACTATATAAGAATAATATTATCTAATTTAAATAAAAAAATAGCTTTTTATTCCATCAGTCACCTTTAAAAAAGTTAAGTGAAATATTAATTTATCAAATGACTAATTTTCAACTCAAAATAAGTTTTGTGAATAAAAAATCCTAATAACCATTTTGATAACTAATTTACCCTTTTAAACTAGTTATCAACCAAATTCAAAGTAATAAGATTGATGGAACCATTAACTTAAGGCTAATAATAAATGCAATCATATATATATCTTAATATTATTTGTATTGTATTTAGCTAAAAAATAATTTCTAATTATTTAATAAAGAGGAAAGATGATTTGAAAGGAATGTATTCAAAATTATAACAACTATAGAGATATTAAATCGATGAGTCATACGATAAATTATGAAAAAAAATAATTAAACATCGTGTAAGATTAAGAATAATAGTGTCACAGTATTAGTTTGATTTTATGTATGATAAATCAATTATGAAAGCAATTCACTTAATGATCGAGGAGATTAATAGAGAAATATAAAAAAGCGAAGGGAGATCTACATATGCTTTTTATAAATTTAGAAAAAGAACTATGATAGAATGTCTAGAAATATCATATAGTTAGTATTGGAGAAAAAAGAGTGCCAAATGTGTACATAATGTGATAAGAGACATGTACGATGGAGTTGGCATGATAATTAGATCACCCGTAGAAAAAAGAAGTAAAAATTCCCGATTACAGTAACATTACACCAATGATCGGTTTTGAATCTTTATTCCTTACTTTAGTTATATATGGATGAACTAACTAACATATTCAAGATCATGTTCCATAATGTATGCTATTCACTAATGATATTGTCTTAATGAATGAGATTAGAAATAGAGTTAACACTAAATTAAAAATGTGAAGACGAGTTTGGAAGTTAAGAGAGTTTTATATAAGTAGAAATAATATTAAATATTTGTATTATAATTTTAGTAGTAATAGAAGTATTAACAATGAAAAACTAAATATTCAAAATTAAGATATATCTAAGAATGAAAAAATTACAAATATGAAAAAATTACGAATGGTATTATCCATATAATTAAAGTTGATTGATATTATCCATATAATTGAAGTTGATTGGCTTAATAGGGATGCTTGCATTTTATATGATTAAAGAATACTTACAAAGAAAATTTTATAAAATTTATAACACAACTATTAGACCAATAATTCTATATGTGACATAATTTTAGGTTGCTAAGAACACATAAATAGAATGAGTATTGGTGAAATAAAAATATTAAAGTGGTTGTATTTATAATAGAATTAGAAAAAATAAAATTATGAATTAAAATATTGGTAAAATAGTAGAGATCATATTAATTGAGGATAAGTTAAAATTAAAAATTAAGGTGATTTGAAAGTATACAACGTAAACTAATTGATACAGTAGTAAAGATAAGTGACAAGAACATGAGTAATAAAAATATAAAGGGAACAAATGAGCTTAAATTGACATGTAACATAGTATTAAAAAAGTATATGAACTTACTAAAATTAACTAAAGATAAAGTGCTTAACAAAGCAAAAATGACAGTAAAAAAAATTATGTTGATGTCTTTAATTGATTGGGATATGAATTTTGTTTGGTTTAATTTAGTTTAATTTGATTTGGTTATGATACCAAAGGAATTGGTAAGTTATTCTATGAGTGTTGAGTTTCTGTTTGAGATACGTAAAAACTTAATTTTTTAAAAAATTTAATTTTTTAAAGTTAGATTATTTAGAATAATTTGTCTAGAATTTTTTTAATTTTTTGTTAAAATGTCTAATATGTTTTTTTTAATTTATTTTTAAATTACAGTATTTGAGATATTGATATAATTTTTTTAGGGACTAGAGTTGACTATTTAATTTAAAGTTCTTAGAGTCATTTTATTGAAAAAAGTTAGAGTATTTGTGAAGTATACAATTTTTTTAAAAAAAATCAAAAAAGTTGGTGACTTTTTAAAAAATGCCGTTATAACTTAAAAGTTAATTTTAAAAAAATCTATTTTTTTGGAGAGGTAAAAAAGGGCACAGTCTGGAACATTCAGAAAATTATTAGGTACTCTTAAATTATCACGTCGACGATAACACGTGGTACTTTTAATAAATAAAATTGATAGATGCGTATTAAGAGTTCGTTTGACAACTTGATTTTAAGTCGATTTTTTTAGTTTTAAATCATTTTAAAATAAAAAATCAAAAAATTCATTTGGTTGAAACAATCGTAACTTGTAAGTTACCAAAAAAAACCAAATAAATTCAATATAAAATTTCATAGTTACCCTTTAACCTAAATAAGTTAGGATATAATTGTTTAGTTAGAATTTGTATAATTTTATATATATAAAAGAGTAAAATTAAAAACAAATCTTTTTAACTTTTTAAATTTTAAGCTAAATTCTAAAAAATTAATTTTAAGCCAATAGCCAAACAAAAACTAAATAAGTCACTCTTACCTCTTATTAACCTAACAAAAGTGGAGTAATGGTATTTTATCCATGATGTGTAAATAAAAGTCCTACGTAAATAATATTATATAGTTATATAGTGTTCCAAATAATCAGTTGAAACATTCTGTTTGAGATGAATAAGTTTGGTGAGATAAATAAAGGGTAGGTGGGGTAAAAAAAAGTATAACCCCTTGATTGCTGATGTTAACTTAATTGGTTTGTGTGGGAGAACTTGGACTGCAGTGCAAGGGGTGGTACAACTACAGAGAAAGTTAGATGTAAATTTATTGAAACCACAGGGGCAACAGTTGTCTCCCATTGCTTCTGTCTAGTTTGTACCATCATCCATCATCAACTCTCCCACTTCCCATTTCCTTTTTCCTTTCTTCTCTTTATTTGCTGCTTTCCTGCTTTTTGTTTTCTTTTTGTTCACTCAAGAGATGAAAGAATATTGTACTTTCTGCCTTTTGATTAATTTTATTTTTAAACTTTTCTTTTTTTTTAATTTGGTAAAAAAGAAGAATCTAAGAAAGAATAAGTTTTCATCAAGAAATGATGTTTTTGGCCTTGATTGGCAATTTTACTTTTTTACTTTTTTTTTTTTTTGCTCAAGTTTGTACGTTTGTCAAAAAAACAAAAAGTTAAAAAATCAAAATATAAAATTTTAAAATATATTATTTAAAATACAATAATATTTTTTATTTATAATTTATTTATTATCACTACCAATTGTATATAATTATTAATATCAAATGTATAAAATAGTAAAATTATTTATTTTGAATAAAAAATAAAAAAAAACTAATTTTTTACTCAAACAATTAACTTAAAAAAAGCTAACTTAAAATTTAAATTTTTAAACAATTTACTTTAAATTCAATTTAAATTTTTAATTAAAAATATAAAAAATAAAAATAAAAAATTAATTTTTAACCTAGTTGCCAATATCAGCGTCAAAATGATAATGAAGAGGATGCTTTTCAATGCTCACCTACAAAAATTCTTTCCATACCCACCATTGATTCTTCTAGGAATTGTGCATGGTGACTTTAAAGAGAAATTTATTGACGGTGTGGGATGGGTTTTTGCTGTGAATAATTCACATTAAAAGAAACTATAACTGATAAAAAAAAATTTATTTTGAATTCTAAAACTTAATCTAAATCATTTATTATGTTATAATCAACATGTAGGTAATCGTTATAAAAATTAAGTTTAATTAAATATTGTAATCATATGATTCGGATATATATGTTTGGCAATTAATTCTCAAAATATTATTAAGTTAATTATTTTTTACAAAATAAACATACTCTGATCACATAGATAACGATATTCGATTCACCTAATTTTTTTTATAAAAATTACTTACATGAAGATTACAACATAATAAACGATTTAAATTAAATTTTGAGATCCAAAATACAATACTTCAAAGATCACAACACCTCCTCCTGTGAATTACTTACAACAAGTTGGAATAATGACTTGTTTATTTATTTTATATTATTATTTTCTTTTTTTTTTTTGAAATAATAAGAAAATTGATCAAATAGGATTTAAAAGAAAACAAAAATAAGTTGATAAGTTAATTTTTTTTCTTATTTTTTGATCTAAAGATTTACTTTCTTAAGTTTCTTTTATTGATATGAATTAAAAAATATATAAATTCAGGGCCGAATGGTAACTAGTTTAAAATTATTTTTTTTATTTTTTGTATTTTTAAATAAAAAAATAAATTGAGTTTAAAATAGATTGTTTGATAACTTAGCTTTTAAATTAGTTTTTTTGAAGCCGATTGTTTAGGTAAAAAACTAATTTTTTTTTGCCATTTGTTCAAAGTCAATTTTTTTATAATTTTATATATTTTTTTATTAACAATTATATGTAATTGGTAATTGTAATAAATAAGTTAGGAATAAAAAATATTATTATTTTTTAAAAGTAGTGAGAGTTTAATTTGAATATTTTGAAAATTTGTGTTTAGATTTGATTTTTTAACTTTTTAACCTTTTTACTTTTTTAGCTAAAAAAATCAAAAAATCTAAATTACCAATCAGGGCCTTAAACTAAAAAAATATGTGAGAAGCTTAATTTGTATCCCAAACAAGGCCTTAGCTTTGGGTGTTCACCCTCTCTCTTCATGTACCAATTTGCATTCCCAATCTCCCACGGTAATGGCTCGGGCCTTTCAAACCCGATTCCTTGACCAACCTAAGCCTAAAAATAGTAGAGAGTAAATTTACCAAAACCCCCTTAAGTTCCAAGTATTATTGGGTGATTCTAAGGCCTCGTTTGGCAGCCTGACTTTTAAAGTCATCCCTTTTGCTTAAAATCACTTAAGTTAAATAAGTAAAAAATTTATTTAATGAACCATATGAGTGACTTTAAGTTAAAAGACAATAAATCAAAAAACTTATCTTAAAGTGGCTTTAAATCAAAAGAGTTTTAAGTCAGAAAAAAATTATTATAATTATTTTAAATTTCTTTGTACATAATTTTATATTCAATATAGATCTTATTTAATAAATTTTCACAATGAGATTTTAAAAATATAATTTTTATAAAAAAATAGATATTTATAATAAAAGATATGATATTTTTTAGAACATATGTATATATATAATTATTTTATGTAAAAAAGCAAAACAACAAAAAATTTAAAAGCCTTTGACTTTCCAAACATGATTTTTTGCTTTTTTGGCTTTAAAAAAAAAAAAAAAAACTTTGGGCCAACTGCCAAACAAAGCCTAAATGTGCACATTTTTTTAAATTTATCTTTTGGACACTCATTTATACAAATGCATAAAGTGTGTATACAAAAAAAATAAGGTGTGCGCATTTAAAACCACCCATATTATATGTTGGTTCACGCTTTCAGCATGTGTTTGAAATAAATATGAGTTTTTTTATTTTTGTTTTTTTAATGTTTTTTTAAAATTTATTACTCAAATATTTTATTTGTATAGTTCATTGTGATGACATAAAATTTAAAAAGTATATCCATTTGAGTTTGAGTTATAAAAAATTATTAAAGACAAAACAAATACAAAAAATACTGCCTTCAAGTATATATATTTTATTTTAATTTGAACTTTTTCTATTTGTAATATCTTTTACAATGAAAGCAAATTTTAAAAGTATATATAAACATTTAAATTAATATTAAAAGCATTAATAACAAAAAAAGGGTATAAAATGGTTACCCAAATGGATGTCTGTTTGTGGAATTAAGGGTTTGATTGGTAACTAGTTTAAAAATTAAAATTTTTAATTTTTTTTATATTTTTAGTCAAAGGGCTAAATTGGTATTAAAGTAAATTATTTGGTAATTTAGTTTTTAAGTTAGATTTTTTTGAAATTAATTATTTGAATAAAAAGTTAATTTTTTTATTTTTTGTTTAAAATAAATAATTTTATTCTTCTATATATTTGATATTAATAATTATATGTAGTTGATAGTAATAGTAAATAAGTTATGAATAAGGAATATTATTGTATTTTAAAAGCGGTGAAAATTTGTGTTTTGATTTAATTTTTTAAATTTTAAATTTTTTTGCAAAACTAATAATCATAATTTTTTCATATTTTTAACTAAAAAATTAAAAAAATCAAAATTACCAATCAGGACCTAAGAAAAGGGATTACAATGGTGAGTCTTATAAGTTCTTTAGTGATAATAATAATAATTAATACTAATAAGAGGATGAAATTGTAAGGATTAAGTTTCACTAACCAAATTTTTTGTTAAATTTAATTATAAAAAATAATTATATATCTTTGAATAGTCTATTTTATGATAATCAAATATAATAAAAATTGTTATATAGTATAATTTATTTTTCCATTATCTAATTCATAATTCCATCGTATTAAGGGATGTTTAAAATTGCTGAAATTAGTAACTTATAAATTGTACCTTATAATAGGAATTGTGAGTATTTTGTAAAGATTACAACTTGTAACTGAAATAGAAAAAAAAGTAATTAAAACTTCAAACAGAAGTTGTGAGTGTTTAGAAAAAATTATAACTTATAATTAAAATTAATAATAAAAAATTAAAAATTAGACAAAAAAACATGACCAAACATCCCCTAAGACTTTTATCCCGTCATTTATTCTTCTTTATTTTATAGCATAACCTATCTATATTTTAATCCTATTAATATATTTAATAATATGTATAAAAAATAATTCTCCAGTGAAACATGAGTCCGATGTAAGAATGTCTTGCCATCCGAGATAAGAATGTCTCTCCATCCAGAGACTTTCACATAGGATAGTTTAAAAGTTGGGTCCACCAAATAAGCTGGAAGTCAACGGATAATATCTCCTTTTGCCAAACAAGACGTTATGTCAATTCATCTTTTTTAATAAAAAAATTAAATAAAAAAACCTGATAAAAACAAAACCAAAAAAAGAAGAAAGAACAACGTTCATAAGAATTCAGGAAATCGGGCATTATGGCATTGTTTGGAATAATATCTTATTTTGTTTATTTTAGTTTTTAATAAATTTTTTTATTAATTAATTAAATCATTATATTTTTTTTGACTTCTCTTTTTTTTTTAAAAGAACCAAAATAAATTAATAAGTTAAGTTTTATGTTGTTTGTTATTGTCTTTTCTTAACATTTTTATTTTTTATAAAAAAATTAATTTTTAGTTTTCTTTTATTGAGATAATTTGAAGAAATAAAAAAATTAGTTAAAAAATAAATTTTTTTTTAAATACAAAAAAAAAAAAACAACAGGACCCATGCCCGATTTTGTTCATTCATTTGATAACATTGAACAATACATATTTTTCCATTGGTTTAAATTATAACCATCACCCCATCAAAAAAAAAAAAAGTAATTTATTTTCGTATTTAGGCAAAGGCACAATTAGTGGAAGAGAAAACTAATTAAGGTATTAAGGGTGTTTGATTAAGCTACTAAAAGTAATTTTTAGTTTTTTATCACTAATTTTGGTAATAAATTATTAATATTTTAAATTATTACAATTTTTATTACAAATCATAAATATTTTATATAACTAACTAGTTGTAATTTTAAACTAACATATTTTTTAAACACTCACAACTTTTATTACAAAAACTATAATTTATAAATTTTTAATTGCACCAATGCCAAACACCCTCAATTGACTTTGGCCTCGTTTGTTTCATAATTTAAAAATAATGTTTTAATATCTTTTTTGTTTAATTGTTTTTTTCGGAATACTAATGATCAATTTTTTATTAACGATTTAAAATAACACTTTATTCTAATGACTTAAAATTCAAAAAAAAATAAAATAAAAAATAAAATTCCTATTTAAAACCTACCAAACGAGCACTTTGTTAACCGTATGATCTTACCGCCTGTCTCGTGGTATCCTTCGCGTAAAATTATTTGTTTATATAAAAAAGGTTAAAGTACTATATTACAAATTTAGTATAAAATCAATTAAATAAACGCATTTACACATTTTGAAAGAGAGAAGGAAATATTTAAGGGTAGAAATTTTTGACACAATAAGTTAATATAACTCAAATCTTTTAAGAAGTTAAAAGGAATTAAAGTCGATTAATTGTTTCTTGACACAAAATTAATAATAACACAACTTGATTGTATATTTAATAAAAAAGTTATGTTAGTGTTGAATCTGCAGAACTCAAAAATAATCAATTTAACTCGTTTAATATTTTATAAATTTTTTTTTTCATTACTGTTTAGATTCTACAGTTCTTCGTGTATAAGTTCATGTCGTTTTTCTATCGAATTATTTAATAATATTTTGCAAATTGTTTAAAATTTTTATTTATTACAATTTATGTGATGTTATAATAAAAATATGTAAAAAATTAAAAATATAAAATTATTATTAAATAAATTTTTAATTAGATTATTAAATAGATTATAAAGAGATTAATTCATTTATAAGTAGATTGTGTTAGTAATTAGATAAATAATACATTTAACTAAAATAATAGTATTATTATTTAGAAATTTTTAACACGAATTGAATCAACACGAACATGTCATTGACGTCATGAACGCTGATCTATTTGTAAAATCTATCTTATATCTATCCATATATATATAAAACGTTGGTTTCCCATCACATCTCGTCACTGAGTAAATTACAATTTTGTCCTTCTCGGCATTTTGGGCGTTGTTCCCTTCTTTTTTCGCCGTTTTTTCATTTTCTTTCTCTCAAGCTTCAAGAAATTCACACAATCTAGACTCTCAAATCTTACAACTGTTTGATTTGTTTAAAAAACTTAATTTTTAATAGATTTAAATTTTTTTTTTAAAAAAAAGAATAAAAAAAGTTAAATCAGTTAAAATATTTTTTTATAATATTATTTTGCATTTTTTATTAAAATGTTTAATTTGCTCTTATTTTTTGCTTTTAAATTATAATATTTGAATATTGACACGAATTTTTTTATTTTTGTGAGAGGAGCTAGTTTTTTTAAATTAGGGTATATTAAATTTACTAAAAAAAGTGAAGATGTATGGAATATATATAAGGTTTTCTTTAAAAAAATGAAATAAAAAAATTTATTTGGCTTTTAAAAGAAATTAAATAGTATAACTTAAAACCTAATTGTTTGGAAAAAAATAACTTTCATGTGAAATCAAACACGAGCTATACGTGACTTTCATTATTTGCAAGGTTTTTTTTGTAAATTTAATTGAATCTTTTTAAGTTACATTTCAAAAGTACAAAGATAGATCCTTATAAAAAAGATTTGATTTCTTTGGCCTTGGGCACTACATTTAGCTTAGAGTTTGTGATAAAGGTGCTGAACCGATAGATAATAAGAGAATGCAGCCATCAATTTTCTTATTAGTAAATGTGAAATCCTATCTAATTGAATTCTACCATACATGTTATATATATATATATATTTAATACTTTTTGGTTTTTAAATCATTTTTATTTCAATTAGTTTTAGATTCGTTATTAAATATGTATGTTCTCCTTGAAATCGAAATAAATGATAATTCAATTTTTTTTTTAAAAATTTAGAGAAAAATAAAAAAGATATAATTTTTATCACTTGAAATCTCAATATTGTTATTATTATTATTATTATGCATGTATTCTTCCATATAAATACATATGACCCTTAGATTTATATTTGCATTTGAAAAAATAGATTGGACTAACAATTCTCGGATTATGAATCTTTCAAATTGAGTGAATTGTGAAACTTATAAAAAATTAATAATCCATTCCAACCATATAAGAGAATAGGGACCAAATTACCCCAAGAATTTTCTTTTCTATTGTGTTATGTATTTTTATTACAGGGACCGTCATTGTTTATATTAATTGACTTACTTTAATTTTATATTATGAATAAATTATTATATTAGATGATTGACTTCAATATTATACTGTGAATAAATTGTAGAGTAATGTTACATTGAATAATTTGTATTTACAAATATAAATTAGAGATTAAAAATACCAACTAGAGAAGAATTAGAAAAAGTGAATTTGAGAAAGAAAGATAGAAAAAAAGATAGAAGATTTCAATTCAAAAGGTAAAATAAAAATAATTTAATTTAATCTTATAAGTGTAAATCAAACAAGTTATTATTTAATTTATTATTTGATTTGATGTAAATTAAATATGTAAAAACAAATCCCACTCAATATTAATATAATCTTATTTATAATCCTTACTAACGAATTCTAGAGAATTCTTAAGAATTCTATTTTATTTTAATTATTTAATTAGTAAAAATTAAAAAATAACATAAATACTAACCAACGTATATATTATATATACTATTTGTTGATTAAATGCTAATCGATAAATTTTTTGTCTATTTTCAATGAACTAATTTGAGTATTTCATCCAATTTAATATCTTTAATATTTAATATTATTTTTTTTATTTTGTCCTTCAAAATTTTAAAAATAATATCAAATTTTCAATCTCCACAAAATTAGAAGACTATACATTTTTCTCTAAACTAATTTTAATTTTAAATGATAAATTTTATTTTGATGTAACAACCTCGGTATACAACTATCACTTCTTAATTATTTCTGCTATTATGATTATTCTAAAATTTTGTTGCAGCATCTTATTGCATCTGAAATAAAGTTATAGAGATATTTATTTATGATTTTTATTTTTTAATTAACTTTTATTTTTAAAGAGCACCTATCGATTATCACAATTTAAATCAAATTATTATTGAAAAAAAAATATTTATTCATCTATCTTAAAGTTTTATCCATTTTTTATGATTTACTAATGAGCAAGAAATATTGAAAAGAATAAGATATAGAGTAGTTAAAGATTTAAAAATTAAAAAACTCAATATGTATATTATTTTGTTGTATATATCTATGCATAATTGTATATAATAACAAAATTTTATTTTCTCTTTGAGCTTGAAATTATTAATTTTAATTTTTAAAATTTTTGTATTTATAAAATAAAATTTTAAAAATTACAAATTATACATGTTCCCTTTATTGACAAGAGATTGTAAAACTAAAGTGATAAGTTTATTTATTTATTTATAACACCAATTATTGATGTTCTAATAAATATGATAACATTATTCAATTTCTTAATATATAATATTTTGGGGTATTGCAGAAAATAATACGGATGTTAATTTTCTCTAATAAAATTTGATGCAAAATATTTAAAATCTTAAATTCAAAAGAGTGTCGTTCTTAATTTGGAGAAAACAAGTTTTTTTAAGATATTGTTGGTCAAATATAAAAAATAAAAAATTATATCTAATTAAAATAAGAATTAGGTAGCGATATGAACTTTTATGTGAATTATTGATTAATTAATAAGTATTATATGAATTAATTTATTAATATAAAAATATATAAGTTGTTTTTTTCGTGCATTGCACAAATGGAGCGCAATTATATATACACATTAATCACTATACGATATTAAAAAATTTTAAAAACTTAGTCCATCTGAAATTCAAAAGAAACTTGATCATATTCAAATTCTGTAATCATTGCTTATATCCGATAATTTGTTACTTATATGTAAAATTGATAAATTTTTTAATTATTTCACTTTAAATTTTTTTCTTATTTTATTTGTTTAAAGCTCTACAAGTTTGAAACAAATCTACAATCACATATTTTTAAGTAAAATTACAAAATATTAAACTTTTTTATAATATATAAATATTTAGCATTAGACATGGGACAAATTATTTTCTGCGTGCTTTGCACGCAGCTATGCGAGTGGGGTTTACCGGCTTTCGCTTCGTCCGTCTCCTGCATCTTTAGATTTGTTTTTTGAATTAATATTACAAATTTTAATTTGATAATTATTTATTATAAATATATTGTAAGTTTATGTGAATATATAATACATACCGTTCATTTTGTAGCAATCATTGATAAGATCATTGTTTTCAAAAATTTAAGTTGATCTAATATTAATAAATAAATTATTTAAATATACTCATTTTAAACAAAATAGACGGTTATTATTAAAATTACATGTACCATTAAATTAAAGATTATAAAAAAATATACCTATAGATATCTAATCAATCTAATTTATTATGTGGATGATCTTGTCAATGTTCTCTATAAGATAGATGATTTGGATTATTTTTTATTTTTACAATTATGTTTGGATTTTTGTTTTCGTCTTATATCATCAACCGAGGATGATTTTCCTTTTTCTTCTCCAACCCAACGTCAGGTTTTATAATTCTAATGTTATAAATTTTAATTTGATACATAATTATTATAAATACATTTTTAGTTGATGTTAATAATCCGTAACGTTCATTTGGTATCACTCAGCGATAACATTATTTATTCAAATATTTAAGTTGATCTTATATCATTAAATAAATTATTTAAATATACTTATTTTAAATAAAATAAACTAGTTATTGTTACAATTAGAAGTACTATAGATTACAAGAAACTAAACCTATAAATATCCAATCAATATAAGTTTTTACTCAGATGATCTTCCTATTCTGATCTATAAGATAAATGATATCAATTACTTTTATTTTTACTCATATTTTTGATTTTTTTATATTTTACCTTATATTAAGCGCAATGTCTGCTCTTTTTTTTTTTCAACCCAATTGCTTACCCTACTTGGAATCTGAATGGTAACTACCTACTAGACTTTTGAAACTAAATAATGGTGTATTGTTTGAACAAATCTTTTATATTTTTACTATTTGTCATTTTTTTTAAATATTTTTATTAAAAAATTTCAAACTATCTCAATGAGATAAACTAAAACAAAATAAAAAATTTATATACATATGTAAAAAGTTCACTAAAAATATAATAAATAGCATATGATATGATTTATTAACTTAATTTTTGATCTTCTCTAATTTTTTTCGTATATTTTAGGGCCTATTTGGTAACATTTACAATTTTTTATTTATTTTTTATGAAAAATAAAAAATATGTTTTTATTTATTTTTATAAAAAATAAAATCAAAAACATGTTTGATAATATAAATGTTTGAAAGTGCTAGTTGAAGGTTGCGGATGAATCTAATTAGAATTTGTTTATAAAACAAGTAAAAACACATTTTTTCTGTTTCTTAAAATTTTGTAAATTTTGAAAACTGTTTACAATTTTTTGAAAACAAAAATAATTACCAAACATATTTTCGTTTACAGTTTACGAAAAATTTAAAAACAAAAATAGAAAACAAAAAACCAAAAACATAAATTTTATTAAACGGCACCTTAAAGTTTAATTTCGCAGCTCATCAAAGAGAGAGAAATTTGAAAAATATAATAACATGTTTGGATTAATAGCTTATTGAGTTATTTTATTTTACTTATTTTATTTTATTGTACTAAAATTTTCAAACGGGCTTTTACTGTCAAAATCTAAGAACCAAGATCTATTAATTCTTGATGAATTTTTTTTAATGTTCAATAATTTTTTTAATCATAATTCCAACTTCAATAAATATTTATTCACATAACCTGTTCGGTAAATAATTATTGGTTAGGTATTTAAATGAATTTATTCCGTTAAACAATTTGGAAGGCCAATTCTTAGGTATTCTAACAAAGATAGTTTAAGAAAATATTTATTTGAGAAACGAATGACTCCCCATGTTTTAGCAGTTAAAATATAGAGGGGAAAAAAAAAACATAACGGCAAAAAAGTTTTAAAAATTTGTTAAAATTTAAATTTTAAACATAATTATAAATTTCAATTATTATAGGCTTATCTCATGTCTATCTTGCTAATATAAGCTTTTAATCACGTATAACTTAATGAGAAGATTATTCACGTAATTAAATAAATTAATTAGGCATTAATAACCGTTATTATCGAAATAAATGACCAAAACTAGTGTGTATTGATATTAAATAATAAGTCTAATTTCTTACATAAATTGTTCTCTTAAAGAGTACTATGAAATGTCGTAAGCGTAAACTTTAAAAATATTTAATTCAAATAAAGATTGTAATAGACAAGTTTAAGTAATTATAAATTAAAGCAAAAAAATTACGAACACACTAATGCAGGGCACAATAATGATTGCGTCCGTGCATGACAACTTTAAAAAAAATAAAAACTTTGGTTGCCTTTAATCTATTTTAAATCGTCTTATTATCTCAAAAATCATAACTTAAAAATAGAAACTAAAATCATATTAAATATTCTACATTATCTCTATTATCTATAAAAAGATATTAGATGTGAATTTATAATTCGATCTATCCATCTAAAAAACTAAAAAAATAATAAGCTAATCTAAATAAATTATTAAACTTCTTTCTATTTTTTAAAATTAAACTATTTAACGCTAGATTTTTTAAATAATCGAGCTCAAGTGTGCTTATAATTATATGACAATTATTTAATTTTAATTTAATAACAAAATATTACTACAATTTAATTTACTCTTCACTAACTATAGGCATGGGATCAGTTTGAGTGAAATCCGTAGATTTAAATAGATCCAAAAGGGGCACTGGGAACTCAGCAAATTTACTTACCAGGGCATTATTATTATTATTTTTTACCAACTTTAGTCTTATCTGATTCTGTTTTAAAGTCATTTTTTAACCAATTATGTTTTTTTTTTACTTATTAGGCTTAAATAAAGAAACAAAAAAATTTGATTTAAACTTGGGTTGCCAAACAAGTCTTTTATTTTGAAACTAGTCCGCCATCTCTTTTTTTTATTGTGACATATTTTTAACTTTAATTTTTAAAATTATTTCTATAATATTTAATTATTCTAAACAATCATTACTCTTTATTTTTAATAATTCAAAATTCAAAATCCAATAAAATAAATTATTAAAATTTTAGATTATCTAGAGCCTTGGTTAGGATAAATTGAAGACTTTAAATATAGTAACAAGAAATTAAAATAAATTTAAGAATTTAGTTTTAACACAATTAAAATATTCGACGCATAAATTATATATATCAAAATTAAAATATTCTGAATATTGGTATTTTAAGATTTTTTATTGTAGGTTTTTTTTTTGTTCAAAATAAAAAATTGTGAGAACTTCCATAATTTATGAGGTACACTAGCATGGTTTTGCAAGAATATTATTTTATGAAAATAAAAATTTTAAAAATTGAGAGGGGGGCAAGTTACTTTTTAAAAACTTAAAAATAAAAATAAGAATGTTACTTTGATAAAATTTTGAGATAATTATCCGAGAGTCCTACTTTTAAAATTTTCTTCAAGTTAAGTCCTATTAAGAAGATGACAATTTTACAAGATTTTTTTAAATTTTTTTTTAATATTATGAACTAATATGCTCTTATTTAATATCTGAATCAATCTTCACGTTCATATATGTTTGCATAAATTGATGTACACATTATAGGAATATCTTCTTTCTATTTTTTTAGGAAAGATGTTACTAATTTCATAGAATTGCAGGATTGAAGATATAAATGGATGTACACATTATAGGAATATCTTTTTTTCATTTTTTGGGAAGATGTTGCTAATTTCATGGGATTATGGAATTGAAGATTCAAATTTGAATTAGAGGATTGACAACCGTTGCAATTTAGGTCCCGAACATTTATAACCCATTGTAAATATTCTCATTTTTCAACCCATTGTGATCAAACCCATTGTAAATATTCTCATTTTTCAACCCATTGTGAATATAGTTCCAGATCGGAGAAGCCATAGATTCACAAGTGAAGAAGTTTATTCCCTCTTGATCAGAAACAGCAATCTCTCTCCATATCTCCTCCATGGAGTAGTACTCATTCCATTTTTTTCTCCCGTGTCGTCATAGAAGCTTCGTTCTCCGTTCTCGATGACGGCGATGGATTCCACTGGAAGTGGATCGATCAACGCCGAAGAAGAAGAACTTTTTGTAGATAGTGATGAACGTTTTGTAATCGCATGAGAAAAGCTTCGTTCTTCGTTCTCGACGACGGCGATCGATTCCACCGGAGGTGGATTGTTCTACGCCGGAGAAGAAGAACTTTTTTTAGATCCTGATGAAGAAGGATCGACTAGCGCAAGAACACCAGTTGAGCATTTACAACCAATTGTGATTATTCTCATTTTTCACATGTTCCATTTTGTGAACATTCCACCATCAAACGCGAAGACAACACACACGGTTGGCATAAGCAACACACAGAAGCTCGCCGAATGTGAGACGACGGTGTCTGGTGACAGCGCCAGTGGGTTCGCTGGAGGTGGTGGCGCACTGGGACGGCGACAGTCGGTCGGTCGGCGATGGCGGGTGACGTCACGCAGTGTGGGAATCTTTATGATAAACAAGTTGGAATGAGAATATTACCATTTTGTTGTTGCCTAATGAGAAGTAATTGAGAAGTATGGGTAAAATGGAAATCTTATTTGGGAATATAACTGCGTTGAAAATAAAATTTAGAATGGGACCTCTGTATAAACAACTTGTAAAAATAGAACTTTGGTGAAAAGTTCCCTAAAATTTTAGAGGGAGGCATGTTATTTTTTTTATTTGTCCCATCAAGAGAATCTTTAAAAATTAAAATTTTGTAATTAAACAAAAAAATAAAAACTAAAAAAATAAAAAAAACTGTTTCAACAGTGAATGAACAGTGATTTCCGTTTGAAAAAATAACAGAAGTTAACTTTTGAATATAAATGTTATAAAAATAAAAATATAAGAAAGTGCAGCGACATTTCAAATAATAGAATGGATGTCAGTGTTATTATCCTTAAATACAAGAGGTGTATGTGTAATTTACCCTTTAATAAATTCATAGATTTTTTGTGCATCTTAGTTGAGTTTTATTTAATTGAGTAACATTTCGAATTTAAAAATAGTACTTTTGGCATAGAATTTATTTCTAAGGTTACTTTGATAAAATTTTATCCTAG
>JAOTRH010069255.1:0-18007 GCA_034768845.1 Heliamphora exappendiculata | reverse complement strand
GGAATAATTTTATATATTGGATATTATGGTATTGAACATGTTATAAATGTTTTGCAACGGTCAAAACATGAATAGGCCTTATCTAAACTTGTAATGATTGTGTTAATAACAAAAATAATTTTTCTAAGAATGTTAATAAATAATAAAACAAAAAATATTTTTTATTTTTATTAAAATTCTGTAACAAATCTTTTGTTGTAAAAAGTAGATATCCATAAATTTTATTAAGTAGCTTTATTCATGGCTTGAAAAGACAATAAGCTGCCTCCTGCATGTCTATATTACAGGCCACTAACTATAGCCGTCTACTTTTTTATCTTTTTTATTTTTTTATTATTCTTTTCCAATTTGGTTGGAGTGAACTTTTTTTTACACTAAATGGTGCAAATAGCTGGCCCAAATAGGCATACATATAAGTTTCGTTTAGCAATTTGATTTTAATGTAAATTTTTTATTTAAAATTATTTTAAATTAAATAAATAAAAAATTTAAAATAAATTACATTAACCTCCCTTAAAATTAGCTAAAAATACAAATACCTCCCATAAAATCTCCAAAATGATACATACCTTCTTTATTAGATTTCTCAAAAGAATTGCCTTTTACAATTTTATTCATGTCTTTACAAACAACAAATTCCTAATTCTCTTAATTTTAAACCCTAATTCTTAAGAAAGAGAGAAGAATTTTCCAACCTACAAACAACAAACCAGTTCGATAAACCAATCGCAGCCCTTATCGGATAAGGCCTCTGCCGACATGCTAGTGGTTGAGAGGTTCTTTCCACGATAAAAGTAATAGCTTCTCACATACTCTCCTCTCTCCCCCTCTCTCCCTTCTCTGCTATCCCGCGTACCCTCCTCTCTCCTCTTCATCTCCCATAGCCTCCCTTATTTTTCCCTCCCAAACTCATCATTCTTCCTCATCTGCCACCTCTTTGCAAGATCTTCGAGAATCATTAACTTCCTGACGCATCTATTTTCAATTTATTAACCCTAAACATGGTGATTCGTGCTCCAAATCACCTAAGAATCCATTAGAATCACCCCCAACGATGTCAAACCCAATATTTCTTGGCGAAGTACAACGACCATGATTTTCCCAATCTGGCAACGCTAACGACGACCTTTAGAAGAATGTTGCAAGCGGCAATGAAAGCGACGAAATCGCCCAATTTGACTTGGAGGTAGGAGAAAGAGTTGCTTGCGACGAGGATTTTTACGACAAACTCGGTGTATTAGGTGGTGGTGCTTAGGGCTTTGGATGGTGGGTTGGATGGTGGTGGTGGGTTGGTTGGTGGTAGGAGAGAGAAATAACAGTGATGATGGAGATGGTGGTGATGAAGAACAACATTAACAACACCTTGATGCCCTTATTTCCATCACCATTAACGATATGATCAAAGGGGAAGATATGATGCCAATGCTTGATGTTTTGGAGATGTTGGGTTTGGCATTGTTGGAGGTGATTCCAGAGGATGGATCATCAGAGTTTGAAACGGACGCATACATTTATATGTTTGAAATTCGAGTGAAATGAAGAATCATAATGAATATCAGAGATCGAAGAGGCTCATCTCTCTCTTATTATTCTCTCACCTCACAGTTGATCTTTTGGATCAATTTTTCTTGTTTATGCATGCGTGTAATGCCTCGACTTTAAAATAATAAAGTCCCATGATATAAAAAGGTAATGAAACCCGAATTTAAGATTTCACCACAAAATCAAATCAAAAGATTAATTGAAATCAAACTTTGTTGAAAATATAAACTAAAATATATCATTTTTTTTCTTTTAGAGACAAAGTAATAGAGAGCTTTTTATCTGTAAAATAAGCCTCTAAAAATACCCATTTATGCCGTGAAAGTCACCCAAAAGATACTCAACAAACCTCCAACCGAACGGTGAGAAGCGAGCTTTCAATGCAAAGCTCTAACCTCCAATAGATATACAATCAAAAGGGAAGTAAGAGGAACCCACAAATGGAGCAAGAGAAGCTTAAGGAGGCTTAAAATCTGATTCTAAGGTTTTTACTTCGAGCTTAGAGAGAGAAGGAGAAGAGAAGAACGGAAAAAAGCTCAACTCGCGCTTTTAAAAAGCTGTCTGCCGATGGTCCGCTCAAGCAGACTAGGGACCGCTCGAGCGGTCTCCGAACAAAAGATATGTATAGGATTCAAATCTCAAATCAAACACCCTCAAACCCATCCAAACGATCTACAATAATTATTCTCATGCATTATCAAGTATACAATTACTGTTATCAATCATTATCATCTTCGAATTTCAATTTTTTCTTGAAATAAAATGCCTTTTTCACTTTCCACCGAAAGTCTCAAAAACAAATTTTAATTAATTCTCAAAATAAAAAGAAACCAGGTCCCTACAACCTCCCCCTCTTAGAAAATTTCATCCCCAAAATTCAACACTAGAACTCGAGACAACTGTCTCTCCGTCAACCACCCATAATCTCCCTAAGGATGACATCTCACAACACAAATATGTTTTCAAAGGATAAGCATCTATACCGATCACCTCCGTGAAAAAGGTTTTACTAACACTAAGGTTATCCAAACGTCGTTAGATTGAGATGTAACTCACACCACCGAGGCACCGAAACATCGGTCACACCTGACGCGATCAATACAAGCGATCAAACTCATAGCATGAAGCTAGTTCACACTAGAACTGGCTTCAAATACTTTCCACTTTTGTCCATAAGGACTATGACTCTCGTTTGAACTGCCGCAAACTAGCTCATCCCTATACGAAAATGCACACTGTGGGCTACTATCGTAAGTCCAGACACACATCATCAAACTTTGATATTACTCACAAGAATTCACACGCATCGCACCCAAAATCTTGTTCATGCTTTCGCGACCACTAATGACTACAAACTCGAAGCCACATCATCACTCTATGTATGTCAAAAACGCTATCACTAAAGTTGAAGAGATGCTCGTTCCTGAGCAGAGACAACAAACATCTGGTTTCAGATAAAAGAACTCACTCAACTTATCGAAAACTCCAAAGAGCACATTTTCTTCTTATATTTGCAAACATCCCATCTACACCTTCACCGTCTACCAATCCTCGACCAGTTCCTCAACTCACACACCACAACTCTCAATTTGTGAAAATACTAGGTGTCACATCATCGTCAAGGCCAAGATCCCACACCATTAAGATCACCACCCCGGTATTATAGTCATTAAGAGTAATTCAGTCACATGAACTCACTGAGTCACTTGGGCCAAATACACCATACAGATAGAACATTCCACAAGTATATACTTACCTACACAAATCTAACCACATCACACATTACGTTATCATGCATATATGTAGCCCCACGTTTTACAATCAACCATCTAACCCTTAATCGATCATTCGACCTCCAATCAATCGCAACTAATCCCATCCAGAATTAACCCACACTTAACACATACGTTTATCCCTCGCATTTACAACAGTACACACTTAGTCAATTATTAAGCTCTTGGTAGTTATCAGCCGTACCATTTGTCGATACATGTATACACACCCGCATCATTCTATTTACATCCGTACCACATGTACAACAACCGTACAACAACCATCTATTTAGATACCAACAATACATGACTTGAAAACCCTCACCAACACCACTCAACCCATACAAGACCAAGCACAAGAGGCCACAAAACTCGATTTGCATACCACTACTTTGCCCTTTTAATATTCACACTCACACACTTAATCCTTCAACGTACTCATACTAAGTTGTCACGCGACATTCTCGAAACTAATAGGATCACCACCCCTCTTAATTTCTCATCAATCGAACCTAAGCATTCTTATGAGAGTATACGGATAAGACCTTCCCATTCCAATCCAGGCAAACATGTCTATCCAACAGGGCCACACCAACGAAGGCCTTACAGATAACAAATTCCTTGTGACTCATAAACAAATAACAAATTCCTTGTGACTCACAACTGAACCACATTCTCCAAATAATCTCAAACTCGACTACACATAACTTGTATTTTTTTTTACCATGAACGAGTAATCGAACACCAACTCTGAGAAAATTGAGCAGCTTCAACGTCAATAACACGAACTGAGACTAATAACTGACTTCCTTGGCCTCATACGGTGAACAACATGGTCACAGAAGCTTCAGCAAGAATCTTACTTGGACAAGAGTTAACGATATCACCATTCCCACACTAATATGAATATACATTATATAGCTATGAAACAACTTTTGACTTACCTGTGCAGATGTAAATTATACACTCCAACATTAACTCCTTCAAAAGGAGCAGGCGTATACCAATATGATATCTCAAGGGACACAACTCAAACAATCATACTTGAAAAATCCCGTTTACCGACTGATTTGCACTAAATAATTTTCTTAAATAGGATAAACGCTGCAAAAAGCTCAAAAATAACCAACCACACAAGCAGATAAATAAACTAATCACAATCACATACGAGACGACGATTTTTACGTGAAAAATCTCAAATCGGGTAAAAATTACGAGACCACACCAGGTCTAGAAAATCAAACACTATAAAATAGTTGGTTATAAGAGAATCTTATAAACCGACATTATACCCACAACCAAACATTTGAAAGCCTACTCCTGTCGAATTCACGTGCACCAACTCATGTGCTTGATTGCCGCTGGAACCCACCATCGGACTTCAATGCTGACGGACTCCTCCACCAGACTTCAACATTTGAGAGTCCTCTCAAGCGACTCCACGAACAAGTCGTTGAAGGTTTGGATGCTTGATGATTAACTTGACTGCACGAAAGCTTATTGAATCATCATGTTGCGGTAGACTATCTTGCACGTATATAGACTAGCTTGCGAGTATGATAGATTAGCTTCAAAGGCTGTCGCGATGGCTAGGGCTTCATAAAAATAATGTGGCTTACCAAAAAATAAGAGACCTAATAGCCTATATATAAGAAACTGCCAAAAACCCTAGCTGCTGCTGCAGAAACATAACTCGCCGCACAGGACCGATCGATTGGTAGAATAGACCGATCGATTGGTTAAACAAAGTCCTCGGTATTTTTAACAGGCTTTCTTCAGGGTGATTTCTGCAACATGATCGATTGATCGGTTAAATAGACCGATCGATCGGTTAAATACCAATCTTGGTTCTTTAATGCACCTGCGGCTGGTTTTTCACTATTTTCTGTTCTTCGTTCGCTACGCTGCAATATAAAATCAAAACTCGAACAAGAACAAGTGTAAAAATATCAACGAATAAAATAAATAAATAAAATAATCATTTGTTATAGAATTGCCAATCATAAAACGAATATTGCCGATGGCAAAATTCCTAACAATCTTTTCATTTGACAATTCTGTGACAAAAATCAACAATCCAAATAAACAAGCTAGCAAAAATGATACAAAAAAATCAAGACACGACACAAACTAAAACACTTTCAAAAAAAAAATAGAACCAAACATCTAAGCCTAAGCCCTCTATTTTCTCCTCCTTTTTGTCACAAATTGGCAAACGAACATAAGAAAAAAAAACAACTCTTTTTGAGTAGGGCACAGAATTAAAGAGTAAGAACGAGGCCCATGCATTTTTCATTCACATAAAATCACAAAGTCGAGGCAAGATAATTAAGCACACAAAGAATCCAAGATACCCTATATTCATATATGAACGAACACAATCAGAGTAGCTTCTATATGCAAGAAGTGTGTGTGTGACTTGAAAAATTTTCAGACATAAAGATCAAATCCTACGTAAGATCTATAAGGCCGAGTCATATTTATATATCAGAAATCAAGAATGTTACAAAGTCAAATCAGTTTTGACCCAATTCACTTTTTAGGCTAACTCTCCATCAACCAGAGACTGGAACCTTTTCTTTCTATTTTCCTTTTTTTAATTTTTTTTATTATGCTTTCATAGGCGGCTTTCACATTAGTACGAACGAAAAAATAAGGTTCGCATAGGTAGCCATTTCATAAGCAAATATTGGCACAAAAATAAGGTGGATGCACACTAGTACGCACGAAAAGACAAGATCCGCATAGGTAGCCATTTCCTCAAGCCAAACAACCAGTACCAAAAGAAGGAGGAAGTTTAAACATTAAGATCAATTGGGTCGCCACTATGTGGTCATTTTGTGAAATCTTTAGACAATTAAAAAATAAATGAGACCCATTGATATAAATAATCCCAAGTGCGAAAGATCATAGCATCTATCAATTGTTCAAGTGATGTACAGAATAGACTCACATCTGAAACCGTTCTATCCACTATGAACTAGACTATCAAAAAAAATGTGGTAGTTCATCTCAAAGCCTAAATTATGGGATTTCAGACAAATGAAATATTGCACAGAAAAAAGTACTCAAACCTTAATAAAGTTCCCACAATTTTTTTTAAACAACAAAAAAACTAACAAAAAAAAAAACCCACAAAACAAACAATAAGACCTAAAATGGACTAGGGAGTACGACTAGCTAAAAAGCTGTCTAGATAATTCTTTCAGACCCAAACTTTCTTGAATTTCAAAGGCACAGGTACAGAGTTAAAAACCCAATTCTTCCTAGGTTGGGGTGACATGTCAAATCTGAATTTATTCAACCGAGTGCAGTTGGATCTGATGTGTCCTTTTATACCACAGGTGTGACAAATTGGCACAAAAAAATATTCCCATTCAACTTCATGCAATCTGGATGAGTGTGACCAATAATACCACAATGATGACAGGTAGAAATAAATTTAGCTTTTCTTACCTCACCGTGTACAATGGTGGATTTATCCGTCTGATTATGCCACTTTCTGCTACGTTTTGCCTTCACAACCTTTGGTGCAGACTTAGGTAAAATTGGTTGGCCAATTTTTTCTTTTTCTTTTGTCGAGTTGCTTGAAGAAGCACCCGTGAATCCAAGCCCTCTCCTATCAGTCACTGCCTTCTGTACCCCAAGCATGTCATCCAAAGCCATGGTACCTGCATTCAATTTTTTGAAAGTAGATTGAGCATTTAACAGATCTTTTTTAAATTTAATCAATTTTAATTCAAGATCAGTTTTTAACTTAACACAAACATGAAAATCTTTTTCAAGAAATTCAATCCTAGTTTGTCTAGTTTGACACACTTCAGACAAGTCATTTTTTTCTTTTTCACATTTTGCAAGTTTTTCACACAAAATCTCCCTGTCTGATTTTAATTTCACAATCAGGTCTTGAGCTGTAGTTAGTTCTTGTTTGACACCGTCTTTCTCTTTTTCACATAGTTTATATTTTTTAATAAGCTTTGCATTTTGTTTGGTAAACATGAAACACTCTCTATAAAGCTTATCATAAGCTTGTTGAAGAGTTTCATCATCATCACTTTCATCATTATTAATCTTCTCATCCTCTTCATTCCAAGAGTCACTAAAAGAGTTATCATTATTAGACTCAATGGATTCCTCTTTAAGAATATCCATTAATGAAAATCAATCAAAGGATCAAATATTTTTTTTTAAAAAAAAATTAACCTGCTTTGATACCAATTGAAAAATCCCGTTTACCAACTGATTTGCACTAAATAATTTTCTTAAATAGGCTAAACGCTACAAAAAGCTTAAAAATAACCAACCACACAAGCAGATAAATAAACCAATCACAATCACACACGAGACGGCGATTTTTACGTGAAAAATCCCAAGAAACTGCCAAAAACCCCAGCTGCTGCTGCAGAAACAAAACTCGCCGCACAAGACCGATCGATCGGTTAAAGAAAGTCCACGGTATTTTTAACACGCTTTCTTCAGGGTGATTTCTGCAACATGACCGATCGATCAATTAAATAGACCGATCGAACGGTTAAATACCAATCTCGGTTCTTTAATGCACCTGCGGCTGATTTTTCACTATTTTATGTTCCTCGTTCGCTACGCTGCAACATAAAACCAAAACTCGAACAGGAACAAGTGTAAAAATATCAACGAATAAAAAAAATAAAAAAAATAATCATTTGTCATAGAATTGCCAATCATAAAACGAATATTGCCGAGGGCAAAATTTCTAACAATACTCATAGGGTAGAGTAAACAATTCTTCACCGAGATATCATGAGGAACTAGTCCTACACTTATGTGATCACGATGATACAAATTCACAAGGCATACCAGAAAAGGGCCACAACAAGGGTACAGTGTCTACAGAGGCTTTAATCTACTCAGAAAATTGCCAAATCAAGAATTAATCAAAGGCCCCGGCATTCGCATTCAACAAAGATAAAACAACGCATACAAGACAATCACATCTACGCCATAGATCCCGTCACAAACCATCACCGTCACCGTCCCCTCAATGGACAATAAACGCATTGATGCACCATTCTAAAACAACCAAGCCAACCACACTTGCAACATCTATCATGGACACCTCTAGTTTCGTGCATTTGACATTGACAAGGAAGACACCAAAAGTGACCACGTCTTCTCATAAAAGATTTGATACCTCTTACACCTTAGCTTCATCCAAGCACACATTCCTATACTCACCAAACACAGCTCCCGAATATGATTTCCTAACCATAAGGACGACAACCAAATCACAAGCCTTCACCCCCGTTAAATTCCCAAAGGACCCATAACCGTCGCACATTATAATTGTGACCAAAACCACACACATCCTGACACATTTGTGACTTAATGACTAATCGACCGAGCACATCTCTGAGTTTACGCACCCGTAACTCAACTCTTGAATCTTAATAAGGAACAAGGCTTTCAAAGCTATAAGGCCTCACGAAGGCTACCAACAATATCTCACAGGACAAGGGATATCCCTAAAATTATTTATGTCTAAAAATATTGAAACACGTTAGGCTAATGATTATTACGCTCCCATGCACTATGTTCCCGTCCATACCCCATTTCTAAGTACACGGCTCAAGATATAGCATGGCTCATGACGTACATAATTCTTATTACGCCCAAATCCACATACACAAGAATATTCACAGAGTGGTTTTAATCACCATCCCATACCCAATCATAACAGATGGTCTCCTAGGGGTCTCAAATACCCTATCACACCCGGTCACACGGTTACTAGTAATTCAACTCACCTCCTGATAGTATTACTCCACAAGAAGGTCCTCTACAATGACCAACCAATCATCTATGCCTCAACAACACCGGGACTAACTAAGGTCAACACCCACTCATGTGGTTATCACAGCTTACAAGCAAGTCCTACTACACACCAAAGCGATTAACACTCAACTCATGAGTTTACCTCTGTAGCAATCAAAAACAATTGGGTCGCACTTCCACAACCCATACCACGACCTCGACTACAACCTCACCCTAACCCAATAGGCATAACTCCTATATAAAGGGCACCATAAAACTCATTTAGGTAAGATTCGACTTAACATTCTAGAGTCATGTAAACACTTTGATCATCTTTTTACAATATCGCATTAACACGTATCCACATAACGAGGAGAACCCCTAGAAATGACACACCAGTCAGAGTAACTCGTTTGGATTTCTTATTAGAATGGATGTCAGCCAAATGCTTTTTTAACTCGAACCCTGAACTAGTTGACCGAATGCCCAAGGGTAAGACACATCATTCCAAAGATCCAACCTCCATACCCTAGCACTACATAGCATGCAAACATGAAGTCAATCTATTGATATTTCAAATAATCACACAAATACATGAATGCCACACATCAATGCAAACTCTTATGCAATGAATCAACCATTTCTACGGTTCCTAGATATTCGAATCTAAAGTTATGATATCAATGCATAACGCCCCGATTTTGAAACAATAAAATCCCATGATATAAAAAGGTAATGAAACCCAAATTTAAGATATTACCACAAAATTCAATCAAAAGATTAACCGAAATCAAACTTTGCTGAAAATATAAACCAAAACATATCATTTTTTCCTTTTAGAGACAAAGTAAAAGAGAGCTTTTTATTTGTAAAATATGCCCCCTAAAATACCCATTTATGCCGTAAAGAATACCCAAAAGATACTCAGCAAACTTCATTTTTAAAATAAATTTTCAAAATGTGCCACCCAGCGAAGTTCGCTTGAGTAGACTTTACATCACTCGAGCGGTGAGGCACCCGAGAGTAAACTGATCTAAATTCTAAAATTATTTCTAAAATTTGGAAAAATACTAAAATCTCTCATCCTTTGAACATAGCTTTTTTAATTCAAAACTTGGTGTTAAAACCATATAATTAACTTTGGAATCACATCCAATTTCTCAAAAACTTGAAAACTAACATTTTAAATCATAGAATTTGATAAGAGAAATCAAGTCATAAGCCCGAAGAAATAACCCGGCGGTCTCACATGCATACAAGTCATGAGTACATGGCCTTAGAGCCTTACAAAGTGGGTTCCACCAATCCTTAACTTACATTCACAATGTAACATGAGATTAAAAGTACAACACTGCAAATCCAAAAGAAAAAGAATTACAATGACACTATACAATTCTGAAAAAAAAGAAACCCAAGAATTTACCACAACAAATCTTCTCATTTGATTAGATGCTTTCTTTTTTCACCTAAAATGTGTTTAAACAACACGAGTTGAGACTCGTAGGAAATAGACTAAGGATGAACAAATACATGACATGCGAAGGTGGTTATTTGAAATGCACTACGTTGTTTTACCCAAAAAAAATCAATCTCCATTTTTAATAAATTTCTGTTCACCTAACTGGGTTTTCTCATATAAAATCATAGATTTAACCTTCTTTTCCTTTTATCATTTTCACTTCATTTCAGGTATTTACAAACCCAATACTCATACCACACACGCGCACATATACAAATATATCTCCCAACACTTTGCAGTCTCACCCAACTCGAGGTATTACCCATTTCTCATTAACTCTTATCCTCACAATGATCATTTATCTCTTTGGGCTTACCATTCGAAGGGTGGGGTACTCATCCAAAACCACTTCAGGATCACCATTTGAAGGGAGGGGATACATTATAACTCGCTTCGGGATCACCATCCGAAGGGAGGACACATATCATAACCCACTTTGGGATCACCATCCGAAAGGGAGGGCACACATTATATACTGCTTCGGGATCACCATTTAAAGGGAAGAACATTTATAACAGACCACTTCAGGATCACCATTCGAAGGGTAGAATTTCAACCATCACAAATTCTTAAATTTAGCACACGAGTCCAACCCAAGTATGATTCCTCTCGCCAAACCCACACACTTAGGATTAACATCATTAACAATTTCTCAATTTCACATATATCATACATTTAGGTTAAATTTGCTCAAAACCCCAATAAGCAACTCATGGTTCTCATATTTCAGAAGAATTCACATGATTTGTTCAAGAATTCTAACCAACCATTTTATAGTTTTTCACATTTTTTTAAAATTCATGAAATTTATACACAACAAGGTTAACACAATCCCAAATTTATCAAAATTTCAATCAATTTCGATATTTGAGTCCACCAACCTAAAAAAATCCCAAATTTTAAGGTTTAAACCCAACCCAAACCCTAACTTTCCATTTCACAAAATCAACGGTTCTCCAGTGATACAAACATGATAGATCTAACAAAAATCATCCATAAACTTATGATTCAACATGTTTTAACCTCAAACCCTAATTTAGGGTTCTAAAAATGTAAATTTCTCATTCTTTTAAGTAAATTCAACGAATATACAACTCATGTATATATATTGATCAACAATAGTCATAGATCCTACCTTTTTGGTGACAAATCCACACGAAGCAAGCCCTAACAAGCTCCAACGACCAAACCTTCAACCGAACGATGAGAAGCGAGCTTTCAACGCATAGCTCTAATCTCCAACAGATGTACAATCAAGAGAGAAGTAAGAGGAACTCATAAATGGAGCAAAAGGAGCTCAAGGAGGCTCAAAATCTAGTTCTAGGGTATTTACTTTGAGCTTAGAGAGAGAACGAGAAGAGAAGAATGGAAAAAAAGCTCAACAAGCGCTTTTAAAAAGCTGTCTGTCGACAATCCGCATGAGCGGACTAGGGACCGCTCGAGCGGTCACCTACTGTAGGTATTCCGAACAAAAGATATGTATGGGGTTCAAATTTCAAATTAAACACCCTCAAACCCATCCCAACGATCCACAATAATTGTTTTAATGCATTACCAAGAATACAATTACCGTTATCAATCATCATCATCATCGAATTTTAATTCTTTCTCGAAATAAAATACCTTTTCACTTTCCACCGAAAGTCTCAAAATAAATTTTAATTAATTTTCAAAATAAAAAAGAGCCAGATCCCTACATTACGTCTGCATTTGGTTGCTGAGAAAATGATGAAAACAAAAAATTGATGGTTTTGTTTGTGATTTGCGAATTTCAAAAGAAATGAAACTACAAAATTCATGAACTAGAAGATGTTTAGCTGATATGATTTTTCTATTTTGATATTTTGGGTCTTAAGTGTGAATATATGGATATAAAGTATGCATATAGAGAAAGAGAAATTAATGATATTATTTTATTAAGGTTAAAATAGAAAATTGGTTATATATCCAAGGGTAAAATAAGAAGAAAACATAAAATATTTAATGATGAAACTAGTTTTTGTTTTCTTTTCTAACAGTTAACTAACAGAAGAGAGAAGATAAAATACAAAAATAAAGTAGAAAGGGGCGCAGTGTCATTTCAGTAACTGAATGTGAAATTCTTGTAATAAGCTCAAATCTTAGGAGTGGTAAGTGTAATTTATTCAAAAGATTATCTAGCGAATCGCAGTAATGACTTTTAACCAAAAGACAACAAGCCAAGAAACTTAATTTAGAGTGGCTTTAAGCCAAAAGATAAAAAAATTTGACTTAAAATTGTTATAATTTTTTTAAAACTTATTTTTAAATAATTTTGTATTCAATATAGATTTTGTTTGATAGATTTTGACGAGTAGATTTTAAAAACATAATTTTTATAAAAAAGATATGTGTATAATAAAAGTTATGATGTTTTTTAAAAATATATAAAAAAATTTTATGTGAAAAAAAAAAGGAGGCTAGGAGTTTTGGGGTTGCCCAATAAGACTTTTTGATTTTTTAGACTTAAGCAAAAAAAAAACAAAACAAAAAGCCTATCTTAAAACTGATTGACAAATGAGACCATAATATGACATTTATCTTTCTATCTCTCTTATATGTCTCTCCATTTAGCAACTAGCAAATGTCAAATGAAAAATAACACCTCTCTTTCTTAAGACATTGTTGAAAGATAAGTTACATAGAAGTTTAGCACATCTTAAAGGAGTAGTTGCATAGAAGTTTAGTACTGAATAGAATTTATGACTAGATGAATCATAGACTGCCATTTTGATTGAAAAATCATATGGTAGTTAACATCTATTTAAAAAAAAAACTTTTGAGTTATGCTTTGTTGTCATATTTTTATTAATACTGAATGAATATTATTTTTATTTTCATATACTAAATATAGTTTGTATTTTTAGTCATAATTTTTTTATAGGCTCACTATCCCCCCTCCCCTCGGCCAAAAGAAATTTTGATTTCGATCCTAATCAAGATTTCAAGTCAACTCCAATCTATTCCCCACTGCTAGGAGTGTCCATGAGTGGGGTTGGGTTAGTCTCTAACCCATTATCCAATCAAATGTATTTGATTTTTAATTTTGTCATTCACAATCAACTAATGAGTTTGACAGTTTTGGGCCCATGAATTTGATAGGTATGAGTGCAGTTCTATTTGGCAATTTGAACTTACCAGTTTTGGACTTTTTTTGTTGAGTTCTATTTATTTTTAGCCAATTATAATAGTTTTTTTTAATTAAAAAAATTATCTTTAATAAATTTTAAACTCGAATGGTAATGAATTCATCAATTAAATTAATCACACTAGACCCAAATTAGATAGTTTTTACAAAAAAAAATAAAGTAATAAGCAAATTAATCTTATATGAAATCTACAAATTTATACAAATAAATATTTAATGATCGAGTTAGATTTAACGAGTGACTATACTCAATACCCGTTATCCGACCAATGACCATCACCTGAAAAAACTCTGCTAGCTGCTATAAAAGCTCCGCTAGTCCACTATTGACCCTAAGCACCATTTCTAACCGTCTTCTAGGTTCATTTTGTTCATGCCTCCATGATAATTAATTTTAGGGTAAATTACACTGACCTCCTTGATGCTTATGACAAAAATAGAAACACCTATTTTGTTTTTTGAAATATCATTGGTCTCCTTGTCAGTAAAAAAAGAAAACTCTATTTATTTTATTTTAAAAAAAAAAAACGTAACTACCTTTCTCTCCTAAACAGAAGTTTTGGGTCTATTCCAATGGAGATTGAAAGATAATCAAAGAAAGAAAGCAAACCATTTACCACAGAGAGAGAGAGAGAGCCTAATACAAATTGAAAGCTTTCATTAAAGATAGCCAAGAAATTCAAGAAAAAAGTGTATAAGAAATTCATTCCTGTGAAACTCATTCCAGATCCAATACCATCTATTGGATATCGAACAAATGGAGATTTGAAAGATAATTAGAGAAAGAATATAAAATCGTATGAACAAAAAGCAAAAATTTGAAATTCGTTACAAGAATAGCTTCATCGTTGTTACAAGAAATTAAGGAACGGAACAACGATGTTGGATCCTTGATCGATCTCCCATCTTCCTTTCTCTCCCTCTCCTTCCTCCTGTTCTCTCTTTCTCTCACTGTGAGGTGTTTTGCTATTGGAATAGTAAAGTAAGTGCTATTGAAAGTTTTGGTCTTATTCTCAGAAGTGTTAATTTTTTCCATGAATGAATGCGGAGTTACCGAATTTCTTAACCTCGTCAGACCCGATTTGGCTGGAGAATTCATTGAACGAGAGATTCAAGAATCGGAGACCAGCCAGTGAAGGAAATTTAGAAGGAAAATCACACATCATTTTGTTGTTTGAGAAATCCAAGTACTTAAAAGCATGAAAACCAGATATGGGTTTTGAATTTCCTCCTACCCGTCCTCATTTGGATCCTTCCACCACAAACTCATCGAACCCGTTCTTCGCTTACGAGGTGAACGCTGACCTTATCTGGGTCAATTTTAGAAATCTTCGTTAGTTCGATATTAGATATCTAGGTTGATTTTCAAATACCGACGATCAAATTATTGTCAGGTTGTATACTAAAAATTATGAATTTTGTTGATTTTAGTATTTAATTTTATTTTTAATAAAATTATTTTTTCATTTTATGAGAATTTTAATGAGTAATGAATGCAATATCATTTCTTTATATGTTATGCATGGGTGTCTTTTATTTTGTACAGTATTTAATCTGATGTGTAGAGTACGCCATGCATACAGAAAACCAGATTATAGGTTCTTACAGAATATAAGTTTTAGTTTACAGTTCAGATGGAATTGGATAAACCATCGGTACGACTATAGCATAGAGTTTTAGTAGGTCTGTCTTGATTACGAAGGACAGATAATAGTGTCGTCTATTGTTCTGACTCGCTGTGCTAGTACACTTTGTGTGTATTAAACGAGACTACATTGGGGTAATTAATTTTATATTGGTTATATAAATTAATTCACACCCCAAGATTATTATGAGTGTTTATGCTCTTAATCCTGAAATAATTATTATTTGCTTATATTTGATATTCGTTGTTTTGATTCATTAGAAGGTGTGATCTTTTATGGGTCAATAGTTCCAATGAGTTGGATAGCGGTATTAATTATATGGTGAATATTAATTATTGACAGAATTCACGTCCTGATTGTTCGGGAATGACGATACACTCTTAAGAAAACTTATAAGTTTTGACCGGTCCAAACTTTGCAGGTGGATTTAATTATTCGACCGTCAAATAAGTTAAGTAGAAGAGCTTAAATTTTTTTAAAGAATCCAATTAAATTAAATTGCCAGTAATTAAATTTAATTGGCGGGTATTGAAAATGTTAACGTGGGGAGATGAGTTAAGTATTCAATAATAAGAGCTCAAATAATCGGTTTTGAGAATGTGGCTGGGAGTGCAATTACAATTCTTTAGTGGTATGAATTGTAATTTATATTTTTATGAAATTGCCTTAGGGGCATGTGGGTTTTCATAATTATATTAAAAGTCCAAGTTATATTTATTCCACAGGTCCTTGTTGTAACCTTATATATATGCGGTTATGACAAACCCTAATCATAAGTCGTCTTTCAATACTAGGGTTTTCACGTAAACCTAAAGTTGATTAGTTTAGTAGGTTCTAATTCACAAAGGATTGTAGCCCACCCTACGTTCGTGATACGCATCGAAAATAAGTAGAAGGCTTGATCGGGGCTTCAACTCGAAGGATTTAAATTCGTAGTTGTCGCAGTAATCGAAATCATTCTACCAGATTTCGAAAGGTATAATCTCAAATCTAATTTTGAGAGTACGATTTTTATTTTGATCGTTTGACATAAAAAAGTTTTAAACTAGAGTATGTTTCAGCAATTGTCTGTCCAGTATTTTTATCGGAAATTTTTTATTCAAATCAATTATCTTGTCAGTTTGCCTCCAATAATTAGTATCAGAGCCGTTTTGATTTATAATATGGTTTAATCGAGGAATCAGGTAGTTTTAGAACTGTGATAACTTTGACTTGCAGGCATTCTAATTCCGATTATTTTATTCATGTTTGATTGAATGGTTAAATAATGATTATTATTGGTTTTTAATCACGAGGATTGATCGTGATAGTTTTAGATTTTTTAGATCGATTGTGAGTCTTCGGTTCATAGGTTTTGATGTAAATTTTTTTTATGTTTTTTAGATATTGTTCGATATAAGTAATAACAGGTTCGAAGGTCCAATAACACGAAGAACAGGCGGTGGAAAAACTGGCAGCACTGATGGTGGTTTTGGAATTTTTGGGTAATGGATCGCGGTGATTTTTTCACGATTTTGTGACAGGTTTTTTGGCAGATTTTTTTGCAAGTTTTAGGCATAAAAAACTGCAACAAAATAGATATGAAAAATAGCAAAAAGTCGGCACAAAATAGTCTCGGCAGCAGTGGTCCGGGCTGTTTCTGGTGTTTTTTTGAGATTTTTTCAGAACTATTTTTGAACAATTTTTTAGAAATAAAAAAATAGCAAAAAAAGGTTGAAAAACCGTCCAAAAGTGGGAGAAAAATAGCCACAAAAAGCAGCACAAGTGGCAGTAGTGGGAGACGGCACCGGGGCTATTTTGGGGGCTATTTTCCAAGATTTTTGGGACTATTTTTGGAGAGTTCTCCTGGGCTTTATATGTCTATATATCAGTGCTAAAACAGCAGGAAACGGGAGTCGAAACGATCACAGAACGAGGGAGAAACAGCAGCGGCAATGGTGATGCTATGGGCGGTGGCGGAACAGCCCCTTCGGGGCCTTTCGAAAGCTGTTTTCGATTTGATTTTTTGACAAAAAATAGTATTTTTTGTAAACTAATTTTTAAAAGAAATCGGGACGAAAACTTACTTTGGAGGAGACAACAAAAGTTGAAAGAAGCGGCGACGAGCGGCGGCGCTAGCATGGCCGACGGTGGTTGCTGGTTTAGGCTAGTGGTGGCCGACTGTTTTGCTGATATGGCTTGGGATGGTGAAGTATTTGTATAACACTGCATCTCAAGCAATATTGATAGGATTTGAATGCCATAAGCTGATTCTGATAAGGATTGAAAGATTACGAGTTAATATTTAAACATGAGACTGAAACTCAATAGAGTTTCTATTTGATCATAAAACTGGGATATATATACATATCTTGCATTTATATTTATTTAAATTGCGTGGATAATATAATATCTGTTTTATTTATTTTTGTTAATTTTAATTAATTCAAAAAATTCAGTTTTAATTAAATTTTGTAAAAGGAAAATAAAATTAAGTTTTTTTAATTAACAAGTTTTAATTAAAAAGAAAAATTTCTAGATATTTTTTTTATAAAATAACACGTTTAAGATGATTTTTTAATGAATCAGATAT
>JAOTRH010069234.1:0-18010 GCA_034768845.1 Heliamphora exappendiculata | reverse complement strand
GGGTTTCAGGAAAGCAGAGGCAGTGCGACTCCTATGGATCTGGGTCAAAAGTTGGGCAAAGACGATGATAGTGAGTTATTCTTTCATCCAGACAGATATAGACGGCTAGTGAAAAAATTAAATTATCTCACCACCATGACACATCCAGATATTGCCTTTGCGGTAAGTGTGGTGAGTCAGTTTATGGAGTCTCCGAAAATAAATCATTGGCATGCGGTGCTTCGTATATTGCGATACTTGAAAACTAATCCTAGTAAAGGACTGGTTTTCAAGAATCATGGACATCTCAACCTGGAGGGGTATTCGGATCCAGATTGGGAGGGATCTCCTAGTAATAGACGATCAACCTCAGGATATTCTATATTTCTTGGAGGGAATCTGATTTCTTGGAGAAGCAAGAAACAGGACGTTGTAGCAAGGTCGAGTGCTGAAGCTGAGTACCGAACCATGGGAATAGCAACTATTGAGGTTATGTGGACGCGATAGCTCCTAGAAGAAATTGGCATGCCTATAACAGACTCTACAAGATTGTGGTGTGATAACCAGGCAGTTATGCATATCGCTAATAACCCAGTATTTCATGATAGGACAAAGCATATTGAAATTGATTGTCATTTTGTCCGCGAGAAGTGTCAGAAGGGTATTATATCCTTGGGTCATATGAAGACAACAGAACAACTCGCAGATATCTTTACTAAGTTATTAGTTGGCCCCCGAGTCCATTATATTTGTAACAAGTTAGGCATGATTGACATCTATGCTCCAGCTTGAAGGGGAGTATTAGTGATATTATGAGATGTGTATATATTATCTGTACATAGGCCCGTTAGCTATAAGGGCCCATTAGGATTTTGCTGTATCCGTGTAATTAGTATATATAGTGAGCCTCTCTAATTGAGAGGTTAAGCTTTTCAGATAATAGATTATTCTCTTTTACAGTTATCAGGTTTTAATTACATGTTCAACATGTTATAACATTTTAATTGGGGCAATTAGCTTTCGTGTTTCGGTTACTATGTCCATAAGAATCAAACTACAGGTATGCTGCAACGTTCTGAATTGAAAAGAAGAGAAAAGAGGACTTACCGCTTGATTTTGGCGGGAAAGAGGGTCATGAGGCTCGCGGATGAGGAAGTCAGCAGCAACAACAGCAACAGGAGGTTTGTATCTCCGCATCCCGCCATGTCTCAGATGGTGAGGCACTGGGGCGTATCGAAGTGAATCAAGATGAGCAGGTATGCCCTCGCCAGCATGCGGATCCAAAAAAACTCGTTGTCTTAGCCTTAGTAGCCGCCTGATTTGCCGCTGCCTGATCTGCAGCCGCCTGTGCCGCAGCTGCTGCCTGTGCTGCCCTATCACGATCTGTCTGGAGCAAAGCTCGCTCGGCCTCAAGCGCTAGAGCATCCATCGCCCCCATAGAAGTGGAAGGCTGGGGTAGAAGTCCCACCAACGGCGACGCTAGAACCAACACCCACGATGGCGCCCATGGAGGAACTGTCAGTAGCCGAGGGCCCTCTTCGCACCCCTAAATCATAGTCCCTATGGTCCTGACCCGCTATGAATAGGAAGGGAATGACGAATAACAGTAGTGTAAACATCGTATGTTGAGAAGAATATCCAAAAATCTAAAGGGAAAGTCGAAAAACCTTGTGAAACCGTGAGAATCTAAGGAGAACCGAGAGAGTTTGAGAGAGAGTGGAGAGGCTAGAGAGAGAGCAAACGCGCAAGTGAGGACTGCCTCATGCAGTCTGGAGGCCTTAATGACGTTCAAATGTTGCGGTCGCAACATCTGGACCTTGCTACCGCAAGGTTGTTAAAGCGTCGCCTCCCGAACGTGAACTCGGTTTGAAAAGATTCTTGCGGTCGTCACCTGTTCCAACAGCCACATCGGGGTCTCGATATTCGAACCACGCGACCGCAAACTTCAAAGGTTGCCTGCACGAGTTTTTAGGGTAATGATTACATTTGGGGTTTTGATTATCATTAGAGGCTTGTTTGGGTATTGTTTTGGGATTTTTAAAAATAGTTTTAAAGTATTGATTTGATTTTGTAATTATTTTTATCCCGTTTTCGTCCCGAATTTTTAGTTCTTGACTTGACTTATTAATTTGTAGATTTCTCCCGATGAGAATAATTTTAAAATTTTGACTCAAATTTTTAATTATTTTTATCTCTTTTTCGTTCAGAATTTTTTCAGGTCTTAACTTGATTTATTAATTCGTGATTTTCTTCCGATGAAGATAATTTTAAAGTCTTGACTCGACTTTTTAATTATTTTTATCCCGTATCTTGTTCAAGTTTTTAGATCTTTATTCGACCTATTAATTTTTATTTTTCTCCAATGAGAATAGTTTTAAAGTCTTGACTCGACTTTTCAAATTTTTTTTATCTTGTTTCTCGTTCAAATTTTTAGATTTTGTCTCGACCTACTAATTTGTTTTGCTTTCCTGTTTAAGATAATTTCTAGGATCTTGACTCGATCCTTCTAATTTTTTTATCTGCAGTCGAGTTCTTAAATCTTGACTCGATCTTTAAGTTGTTATTCGTTTGTGCTTCATTTAAATCTTGACTCGATCTTTAGGGTATCTATTGATCATGTTTAGTATATGCATCATGTTTTGTACCTTGCATCTTTTGCATTTGCCCCGAAACTACGTTTTGGTCTGATCCCTAGCAAAAGGGAACACAGGCGGTTTGATGGAAGTTCAGGCATGACCACCATCATATGTATGATTGTGTGTTTATAACCTAAGATTGGTAGCTTGGTCAAATAGATGTTATCTCTGGGTCTTTGACATAACTCGCACCACGCATTGCTGCGCAGGTTGCGTCAAAGAGGGGCAACTGTAGAACTCCAATTTGACCCCGTCGAATCTTAGGTTGATTCGGATGAGTCCAATGATGAAAACTGAGTGGAATGATGTCTCTAAACGATCGTCGGGAAGCAATTCAATCCAGTACTTGAACCAAATGATCAAAATTCTTAAAACCTTCAAGGTCACAACCTTCAAACATTGCGACCGTGCCTTTTAACCATGCGACCATGACAAGAATCTCTTGGAAACCCTAAATAATGTCACGCCAATAACATCCAAACCTTGCAACCGCACACTCCATTGTCGCGAATGCAATATGAACCTTGTGGAAACCCTAATTTTGTGGCGGCCACGATAACCAACCTCACGGTCGCAACCGTCGAAGGTAGCGACCGCAAACTTCAATGAATATTCCGAGGCCCAGAACATGCCAGCACCTCATTGGTTGACGTGTTCTATATCAACGTACCTTCCGTACGATTTTGAGAGGACAATTTTTCTGAGTACCGATACTCTGTCGAATCACCGAGGAGGAAAATACGATTTTAGTACGCCGATACTTTGCCGTACTCCCGACTCACATCCCGATCCATACTCCTGCTTGATTTTGACTCGAATATTAGAATTGGACTGCTTCCCGATGATTGAATTGACGCTTCCCACCCCCTACGATTTAAGGACTCATCTGGATTGTCGTGTTTCAAGTATTCTATTAGATTCCCGACACTTCTCTCTTCATATTCTCTACTCCTGGAATTTGAATATCAATTCGTGAATCGCATGTCTGTTCCTTGATTTTGTTACAATTAGGTTCGATTTCCCACTCACATGCTAGATTATCAATCTTGATTAATTGAATTATGGGTATGCTAAATCTTAAGATTTTGTTTAGAATTGAACTCTTCATGATTTCATAGTATTTTGGTTGAAATAGTAATAGTATACTTCTGTATTTCTGTTTTAGGTCATAAGTGCATCACACATTCACACTTTGCACACTGTTCCTTTAAAATTTAGTAAGACAGTGCATACAAGCATTGCAATCACAACCTTCAATGTTGCGGTCGCAGCTTTATGACACTAACATCCTCGCAGTTGCAACAACCAATGTTGCGCCCGCACACTGCTGTCCCGATATGTTTGCGACTGCTGCATTCATATGTTACGGTCGCAACTTTTGTTCATTTCCTGTAAGCTTAATTCGGTTTCAGTAGTCTATTTCTTCTCTTTACAATATTATGTTGATTGCCAGCATGCAATCTGAAGTGTGTATCCAGTATGATTAGGGTTTAAAGAACTTTAGAGTTTATTTATCTTTTGTTTAGAACCATGTTATGTTTGCTTAGTATTCTGATTAGGGTTTGTTAGTTCGAATTAATTGATAGCATCTTCTAATCATTGTATACAGTTTACGCCATGTATCATTTAGTTAGACTTTACATGCTTACGATTTAGGGTCCCTTTTACATTTGGTTGCCATTTTGGTGTGTTTATATACTAAATTATGTATTTTCGTTATTTGATTTTAGATGTTCTCTCTTTATCCACATTTTCTGTATTTGTATGCATTCGAGAAATATAATTAAGAACCAATGATGATTAGTAGAGACCAACCTTATAGTTGGGCGAACAAGGTGCTTAATATCTTTTCCAATTCGTACCTTAGCTCTTGGACCCATGTTTTCTCTAGTTAGACGTTTTAAAGATCAGTGGTTTCTTTTGTTTTTCTTGGTTTTTTTAAAAAATCAAATGACGAATCTATTTTTCAACAAAAAGGGTTTTCAAAATCTGTTGGTTTTTGAGATGTTATTAAAAGATTTTCTAAATAACTCTTGAATTCTCTATTTTTGAACCAAACTCAAAATCCCGGCACTACAGGTATGAGACTACACTGACATCAAAATCCTATGCATTTGGCATCAGGAACTGATTATGTTATGTGATTACCCTTGTTGGGGTTTGGCTTCTTCTTCCTCGTCTTTTTTTGTTAATTTTTATTTATTTTTATTCTTATGTGCCACGAATATCATTCTAAAAGGATTATGTTATGTGATTCCCGAATGTGAGACTTAAATGGTGCTGGCTGGTATGGCATGCGATCAATTAGAGTACTTGTGCTTAATAATCTGACACCTTCCAATCAATGGCTGCAGCCAACACATAAATTCATATCTACAGAAAGGGTGAATGGCTTAGATTGGATCCTATTTTAACTTCATTGAAGTTACTAATCTTAGAGTTCTACCTTACGGATATTGTGGTTCCCTTTAAAGTTTCTGATTTTTTGATGTCCCATGCAACCAATATCACCATTTCAAAGGAAAGAGTAGATTGGGAGTACCGGAGCAAAATTGATGGCAAGATGCATGCTTGTGGTCATGACTCTCATGTAGCAATGCTTCTTGGAGCAGCAAAATTACTCCAAACAAGGAGGGACAAATTGAAGGTAACTCTAAAATAGTTGTGTTCACCAATAACGAAAACAATGGATGTATTATTTGTTTTGGTGCTTTGTTAAGTGCACAAATGTCTGACATAGATCCGGATCCGGATACACCCCTCTTACGTTTGGTGGGTTTCTACACAATTTTAGAACCTACCTTATATAGGAGGGGTGTGTCTGGATCTATGTTGTGTTGGACCTACCCCATCCCTATGTAATAGCGGTGTGTCCAATCCTATATAGTGTGAGACTCATTCCATGTGAGAGGGGAGTGTCCGAATTTGTACACCTAGCCTTTTTGTTTGTTTTGTATCTCTTTGGTACTAAATTGTAATGTTTGGGCTACAGGGTACAGTGAAGCTAGTTTTCCAGCCAGGAGAAGAGGGTTATGCTGGTGCATATCATATGTTGGAAGATGGTGCTCTTGATAAGGTAGAAGCCATCTTTGGTTTACATGTTATGCCATCAATCTCAACTGGTGCAATTGCTTCGAGGCCTGGTCCGGTGCTTGCAGGTGCAGGGCTCTTCTTGGCCACTATTCAAGGGAAGGGTGGACATGCGGCGAGCCCCCATACAACTAAAGACCCAATTCTTGCAGCGTCCTTGGCCATCATTGCTCTTCAACAAATTGTATCGCGAGAGACAGATCCTCTTGAGGCCGGAGTATTTCTTTTTTCCTTTCCTCTATTTGAAGTATTTTCTGCTACGCTCACTTTGTATATTCTAGAGTGCAAAATTGGGTAATTAGACCAACCTGAATCCAGAAGACCTGCAATTTGAGAACTCGATTTAGGGGTGTAAGTAGATAGACTTGTAGCCAATCCACAGTATAAGCTTGATGGCACCAAATTCTAATCTCATTCAGACCTTAAGCAAATTGGTTTCTGTATTAAAATCAAATGGACTAACTATTTGTGGCCGGTTTTTCACAATTAGATATCGGATCCCTTGGGATCGGTTATAGTTCATAGGTGCTCAATACTTGCTTGCACTTGTTTGTACATATCTGCAGAAATTTTAACGGATGCTAATCAAGTCAGGTTAAATCAATTCACATTCGTTATCTAAATAATTGCAATAAGATTTTAGAATCCAGACAAAAAATTTGATCTCTAGATCTAGACACCAAATCTGGACACCAGAAATGTTAACAGATGCTAATCAAGCCAGGCCAACTTTGTCAAAGTTGTTTTCATGTCATTCAGCTCTGAAAGAACTTCTAAGCCCTAGAAACTACCAATAATAGACAAGAACACAAATGGTCCTGTATATGTTTTCTCAACCACATCTAGCTGTGGAGATAATTAATATTGTCTATTTTCAAATCACGCAGGTGGTGACAGTTGGGTTCATAGAGGGAGGCCAAGCTGGAAATGTGATTCCAGAGACTGTTACGTTTGGTGGAACTTATAGAAGCTTGAGCTCTCAAGGTCTCTTCTATATCCAGGAAAGAATCAAAGAGGTGAATGCTTATTCTTCACTTATTAGTATTCCTATGTTGTCCATTCAAGTTATAGAACAGAATAGAGATTTTCCATTTGCAGGTCATAGAGATGCAAGCAACCGTTCATCGGTGCAATGCCACTGTGGATTTCAAGGAGGAGACACCTCTGCCCTATCCAGTATTGGTTAATGATGAAGCGTTGTACGAACACGCAAAGACAGTCGGAGAAGTCTTGCTCGGGGAGCAGAATGTGCAGATACTTCCGGTGACCATGGGAGCAGAGGATTTCAGCTTCTATTCACAGAAGATGCCGGCTGTAATGTTCACCGTTGGGACAAAGAATGAGAATCTGGGATCAGATCAACCATTGCACTCACCTTACTTTGTTATTGATGAGGAGGCTTTCCAAATAGGAGCAGCTTTTCATGCTGCTGTTGCAATATCTTATTTGGATACGCACGGCGAGATTTGGTAGGCACTTTTACTTTTGTTTCCTCTTGCATAAACTGTTTCAGGGAAAATGCTGTTGGGACCTCAGAAAATAATGAAATGTGGTTAATGCTGCTGCTACATGCTGGAGGAAATTTATGTATATGTAAAATGCTGTTTGGGACCTCAGAAAAGAATGAAATGTGGTTATGATCTGCTTCTATTTGCTGGAGAAAGTTTCTAGGATGTGTGTGTATGTGTGTAGATACTAGCAAATTTTCCGAGTCTAGAGATACTATTGAACATCTAAAAATACGGTACAATAATGATGTGTAAAGAGAATGGAGTAAAGATAAGACGGTGGATTGATTTGTTTTGTAGACAGAAGGCTTTGAAGTGGAGTTGGTTGAATGAGATATTAGAGTTTTAAAATGAATTTGTTGAGAGAGAGAGAGAACATATTGGGAAAAGAGATATTAGAGTTTTAAAATGAATTTGTTGATTGAGAGAGAGAACATATTGGGAAAAGATAGCCTTCCCATTGGAAGATTTAAGTTTGAATTAATGGTATTGCTCTTTTCAAAATGTGTTACAAAAGAGAGAACTCCTTTTAAAAAATGAGCAATCACATTTGTTCGTTTGTGATTGGGGATATAAATTTTATTTTTCTTAAATCGTCTTTCTATTGGTTTGTATAATTATTTTTATATAACTTAAGTAAATATTTATTTATGTAAAAATTTATCATCAAACGCATAAATAATAAACCTTGTATAGAAATTTGAATATTATTTGTAGTTTATAAAAGATCTGCACAAATTTAAAACACATCACATAACAATGTACATAAAATAGAGTATACTATATCACAACCATAAATGAGCTTTATATCTAGCTAAAAAAATTTAATTGTAATAATATTAATTTGGGAAAATTTTTCTTCTCTATTAGTTTCACATAGAAAAGGTACCCTAAATAAGTGGTTCATTCATTTAACGTTGGACGACACATTTTTAAAATTACTGATTTTTGCTTGTTTTTTTGAATATTATAGTTTTGATCCATCTTCTAATTACACTCACATACAAAATATTTATGTTGAATAATTTGTTTTCGTATTGTGAATAACTCTATAATAAAAAAAATCCATAGTATAGTAAAATTAATATACCATGACTGTGCTGTAACATCAATTTTGCAGCACATGTCACACTCAAATGTGTCGCCGAAGTTTTAAAATGTTTTTATTTCCAACAATGATCCTATGGCAATACACTCCTGATATATTCTTTTGTGAAGTAAGTTTGTTCCAGTACATCAAATATGCTTTTAGTAGATATATTTGATGATGGTATAATATTTGTTGCTCACCATAATTTTATATCTCTCACTTCTGGCATATCTGGATGGATAAAAGAGTTCGCTAGATTGAGGGGGTAGATAGTGGCTTTCTTATACCAAAATTATTAACAAAATATTATAATACATATTCATTTAATTCATTGGAAACTTCAAGTTTTTTGTTTCTTTAGCACTGGTAAAAATATAGAGCATGGGAGGAAAATGTTAAACATAAGTCACATAAAAAATCTTTTGTGAGTGAAAAGAATTTTTGGGGTAGGAAAAGCTGAAAGCGTACACATCATTATGCACTAGCAATGAGAAAGTTATTAAATCTTACATGGGTTTGATCTAGTTCTTTTTATTTTTTTTTGTTTTTTTTGTTTTGGCTGAATGTGTTTTAGGATTCTCTCATCACGAGGAATCAATAAAATAAAAAAATTGTAACCAGAATAAAAAAGGTTATTGCCAAACTTAAGAGGCTTCTAATTTTGGGTAATTTGGCCTTAGGTCTTATTTTTAAGAGTTTCTTAGAGTTAAATCCTGTTCTATTTCTTTTATTCTTGGAAGTCCTAATTTGAGCTAAAAGTTTAAAATTGCTCTATTTTATCATTTGATTTTTCACACTGTACTACCCAAACAAATCGTATCGGCATCTTAATTTTTGCCTACTACATATCGAAATAAATGTTTTATTGTGAAAATAAGACAAAAAAATTGCGAAATGAATGAGAATTAATATGCGTTGATTTAGGATATATAAATTTTTTGCTGCTTGATTTGGGTAGAAAATTAGAATCGAAATAGTCACTTGACAGAAATGATGATAAAGAGTAAGTTATCTAAAATACTACATTCCATGGCCTAAAACTCTTTCACTCGAATGATGAAAACATGTATTTAATGATGTTCTCATATATTAATTGCTTTAAAATGAGAACTTGTATTTAAATAGGAAAAACAAGTCAAAATGTATTAATTTTAACTTGAACGAACATATTTTTTAAATCTTTCTCATTACTGGAATGTCATACTTTAACTTAAACGGAGATACTTTTTAATTCTTTCTTGTTACCAGAAACTTAAAAAGTAAATAATATAAATAAAAAATAAAAATAGATGTAAATAAAAAAATAGATAAAATGAAAAACACTTCAAAAAGAGTTATTAGGCATTTTAAATTTCACTTATAGTAGGGTAGAGAGCTCTTAAGTATTTTGTTTCACTTGATTTGTAATTAAATTCATTTGAATAGGTTGACTATATATTTGAATCAGGCACAAGGCCAGATTAAAATTAAGCCAACTAATTTAAGTAAATTATATTTTAATTTATTTGGTTTTACTTGATTTATGATTAAATAGGTTGACTATATGTTTGAACCGAGTACAAGATCGGGTTAAAATTAAGCCAACTAATTTAAATAAATTTATATTTTTAATTTATTTAAATAAAAACTTTAGTTTTACTTTATTTGTAACTGTACCTATTTAAATAGATTGTCTACGTATCTAATTCGGACACAAATTTGAATTGGAATTAAACCAACCGTAGTTTTATATTTTTTATTTTAAAATGAATTTTATTTTAACTATTTGAATTAAGTAAAATTTTAATATTCACTTAATTTAGATTTTTATTTTATGAATATTAGTCCAAGTGAAAACTTGGAATTCACAAAATTTGAATTGTATGGAAATCCTGGACATTGAAGTTTTAACTTATCCAGCAAAGATATGCCATGCTGTTACACTTGACAGTGTCTTGTTTGGTGCATTTTCATTTTAGCCTTGAGAAGCCCCCTTTTATTTATTTATTTAAGTTTTTTTTTAAAGCACTAAAAACTTGTCAAAGTTGAGGCAAATTCATGTTGTGAACCATGAAATTATTTGAAGACTATGTTGGCCCCCTAACATATGAAAGATCCAATTTTTTTGGGCTAACAAAACTTAATTTCATGAGTTACAATTATTACATATTTAAAAGATTAAAACTTAGAGAGTCATGAATTTGACTGTAGGGAGAAAATAATTTATTTATTCTTTTAGGCCACAAAGGGTGTCACCAAAAAGTCGATTTTTGGAGAGCACGATGACTGTTCAATTTTAAAGGGTTAAAAGGCTAATTTTGGAAAGTACAAAGATTGTCTAAATTTTAAAGGGTTAAAAAATCAATTTTTAGAGAGCATAAAGACTGTTCGAATTTTTTTTAAAAGGCCAATTTTGGAGAGTACAAAGCCTATCCAATTTTTAAAAAGCTAAAAAGTTAATTTTCACATAATCCAAAGAACTTCCAAATTTTTAAAAAGACCAAATTTGGAGAGTACAAAACCTATCCAAATTTTAAAGGGCTACAAATTTAATTTTTGAAGAGTACAAAGACTTTCTGAATTTTAAAAATGCTAATTTTGAAGAGTACAAAACCTATGGAATTTTAAAGGGTCAAAAAGCCAATTTTAAAAAGTACAAATACTGTTCAAATTTTAAAGAGTTAAAAAACCAATTTTTTGAGAGTAAAAGGCGTTACAAAAAAATTAATTTTGGATAGTACAAAGACTGTCCAAAATTTAATGGGCTAAGAGCCAAGTTTTGGAGTGCCAATTTTGAAAAAGTACAAAGACTTTTCAATTTTTAAAAGACTAAAAAGTTAATTTTTGAGAGTATAAGAATTGTTCGAATTTTAAAAAGCAAAAAAACTAATTTTTAGAGAGTACAAAAGATTATTCAAATTTTTGAACCCATTTAATTTAAAATAATGAGTGAATAAATGGATGAATAAAATTTCAAATAAAAATAAATTTAAAACTAACTCTATATGAAATCCCATATTTCAGATAACATCAGATCTTTTTCCCAAAAATAAATTTTTTTTAAGAAAATGCCTGTAGTTCTTTTAAAAGGTGCCTATCATTATAGGTATTTAAGGCTTTTGCTTGTTTCATGAAAGAAAAGAAAACCTACTGCCCTCTTTTGTTTCTTTTTCTTCTTTTCTTTTACACACACTAACAAATTTGTACAGAAGCAACCCTTTTTTTGAAAAAAAAAACGCCTTGGATGTGTCAAAAAGCAGTGCGCAAGGCTAATTTAAAGAAGAAGAAGAAGAAGAAGTAAAAAAAAAAAAAGAGAGAGAGAAAGAAGAAGAAGAAGAAAAAGAAACGAGTTCTTCTGCAAATTTTAAAAAAATCAAAAGAAATAGAGTATAGAGAGAGAGAGAGAGAGAGAATATGAGTATATTTCTTCAACTTCAAATTTATTATTTTTCTTTTGTAACTTTGCATTGCTACTTTTCTCTATTCTGCATCTGATTACTACTTTGTTTTTTTCTTTTTTTCTATATTGCTGATTACCTATATTTATAAACAATGAAAAGCAAAAAAGCTCTCACTCATAAAAGTTTTTATCCCGCTGTTATTGAAAATTATGGATAATTTTTTTTTGAATAGTTTGGTGATTTTTCACGTTCTACACTCTCCAACACTTTCCTATTATTAATATATTTTTTTCTTCATGTCCCGTCGGCTCTTTTTACTTATAGTTTTATTATTATTATTATTTGAAAGCAACATGTCAGATCTTACATATACACAAAGTAAATATCAAATTTTTTGATTTTTTTATAAAAAAATAAATATCAAATTATATAAAAAAAATAAAAAAAAGTAAAAAAAAAGTCAAATTAAGTTTTAATTTTTTTTTTTTAATTTTTAAATAAAAAAAATTAACTTTTAGACGAGACCAAACAAAGTTTGACTTTAAAATAGGCATGCACTGTTTATTCAGTACATTTGATTTTTTTTTTTTAAATTCCTTCAGGATACACGGACATTAATCTTTAGCCCCCCCTTTACTGTTTGCACTACACGGTTTTTTGATAAAAATTTGGTTTTTTGTTAAGACCAAAGTCATGCAAGTCTCAAATTGTTTTTATTTTACAAGTATAATTATTAAAAATTAAATAACTTTGACGATGTGTGACATTATTCAAAATCTACACTATTTACGGTTATTTAAAATTCAAAAATCAATTGTATTTTAAAATTATTTTTAAAAAAATAATAAAAATAACTTTAACGATGTGTAACGTTATTAAAACTCAGCACTACTTATAGTTATTTAGAATTTAATAATCAATTATATATATATTTTTAAAAATAATAACTCTAACGATGTGTGACATTGTTAAAACTCTACATTACGTCGGGTTACTTAAAATTTAGTAATCGATTATATTTTTTTTAAAAAAATAATAACTCTAACGATGTGTGACGTTGTTAAATCCCCACAATACTTAGAGTTATTATTAAATAATAATAATAATTGATTATATATATATATATAAATTATTTTTCTAACACTTAGTAGTAGAATGATGAGGTCCAATCCATATTAAAAGTTAAGAAAGAACGCTTTAAAATGTGACAAAAAGATATAAATAAAGACAATATTAAGAGCTATAAACAAATTTGTCAAGACGTTAAAAGAACGGTTAGAAATGCTAAATTCAAAGGTTATAATAATTTGTACACTATATGAGATAGTAAAGAGGCAGAAAAGAGTATCTATAAACTCGCTGAGTAGAGAAAAAGAAAAATAAGAGATCTTATTCAAGTTAAATGCATAAAAAACGAGGAATCAAGGGTGTTAGTGAAGAATGTAAAGATTAAAGAAAGTTAGAAAACTTATTTTGAGAATTATTAAACGAAAATCATGTAACAAGATCCAGATGAGATGAATTTGATAACTCATGTGATACTAGAGAATATAAGTTCTACCACAGAATAAGAAAATTTAAAGTAAAAATTACAATTAAAATAAGAAAACCAATTAAGGCTTTAAGACCAAATGATATTCCTATAGAAGTGTGGGAATACCTAGAAGAACTAGAAATGCTTGGTTAGCAAAATTATTTAATAAAATTATAATGATAACAAAAATGTACGAAGAGTGAAAAAAGAGTATTATAGTACTTATATATAAAAATAAATAAAATATTCAAAATTATAACAACTATAGAGACATTAAGTTGATGACTCATATGACAAAATTATGAAAAATAATAATTGAATATTGTCTAAAGTTAACAATAACACTGTTACAGAATTAGTTTGATTTTATGGCTCGTAAATCAACTGTGAAAACAATCCACCTACTGAGGGAATTAATAGAGAAGTATAGAGAAAATAAAAAAAAAATTTATATTATTTTTATAGACTTAGAAAAGTCTGATGATAGAGTGCTTAGAAATATCATATATATGATAGGCGTTTGAGAGAAAATGAACGACAAGATGGTACATTAATGTGATAAGAGACGAGTATCATGGAGCTACTACAACAGTTTAGATCACTTACGGAAGAAACAAGATTACAGTATGACTATACCAATGATCTATTTTGAGCATTTATATCTTTGCCTTAGTTATGGATGAGCTGACTAGATATATTCAGGATAACGTTTCATGGTGTATATTGTTTGTAAATGATATTGTCATAATGCATGAGACAGAAAGTTGAGTTAACGATAAATTATAAATGCAGAGAGAAACTTTAGAATCAAAAGGTTTTGAATAAGTAGGAACAAAACTGAATATATGAAATATAGTTTTAGTAGCGATAATAGTATTAATAACCCACCAGGGTAGCTCAGTGATTTAAGGTCGTCACTAGGACCAGCCGTAAAGTCAAAGATCTTGTGTTCGGCTCCCATTGAAAGCGCCCTGATTTAACCGATATTTGTGGTTTGCATGTGATTATAGGTATCTGGAGATTTACGTATTAGGGGTGGGTTCAAATGGCCCTGCCTTGAGGTGGTTCTTTTATCATCAGAAAAGAAGTATTAATACGGAAGAAGTAAACATTCAAACCCAAGTGATACATAAGAGTGAATATTTTCATTAATTAGGTTTGAGTATTAATAAAGATGGGGAGATTAAAAATGATGGAACACATAAAATCAAAGTTCGTAACTCAAGTGGAGTACGTCCAGCGTTTTATGTGATCGATGGATAGTTCCAAGATTAAAAAAAAAAATTTATAGGAAAGTTATTATACCATCGAATTTATACAGAATAAAATGCTGGGCTACTAAGAAAAAGCACATAAATATGATGAGTATTAATAAAATGAGAATGTTAAGATAGATGCGTTGTAAGATTAGAAAAAATAAAATTAGGAATGAAAAGATTCATAGAATGGTAGGGATCGTATCGATTAAGGATTAGTTGAGAAAAAATAGATTAAGGTAATTGGACACATGCAACGTAAATTAATTGATACAGTAATAAAGATAAACTATAAAATCATGAAAAATGAAAATGCTAGAGAGTGTGGTAGGTCTAAATCGACATGAAAATCCGTATTACAAAATATATGAACTTATTGAACCTAATTGATGATATGGCCCTTATGTGGGGGTAATTCCGTATGGGTGAGATTAATTGTTAAGGGAAAGGAAAAAATTAGGTATAGGTCATCGGACTCGATGGTTTGATCACTCCAATGCAAAGAAAAAAGGGTAAGACTGACCAGTGAGCTTGGTCAGAAAGCCCATTTGATGCTTTAAGTCAGTTGACTGTACAAAGCATATTCAAGGTTCTGAAATGAATTTGATAAAGTTTTTATAAGAAAAAAGTTGTTTATGTACCTTGTATTTGAGTTCGGTTTTTATATTGAAGCCATGTGAGATTTTGCGAGAAAATGAGGATTTCTCGTATTTTTGGCGGGAAAAAGGGGGCTCCCCAGACCTGTTTATGATAAAACCCTTATTTTCCCCTTACGGGAACTGTCTGTGGCGCTTTCTATGACGCCGGCGATTGATCGACTGTTTCGTGTAGTGTTAGCTGTCATTCGGTGCAGAGGTGTACGGAGGCTGTACTCTAAGTTCGGCTGTCATCGGGCTCGATGGTTTGATTGCTCCAATACAAAGAAACAGGGTTGATACTGGCCAATGAGCTTGGTCAGAAAGCCTCTTTGATACTTAAGTCAATTGACTATACAAAGCGTATTCAAGGTTCTAAAATGAATTTCATAAAGTTTTTGTAAGAAAAAAGTTGTTTATGTACACTGTATTTGAGTTCGATTTTTATATTGAAGCCATGTGAGATTTGGCGAGAAAATGGTGATTCCTTGTATTTTTTGCGGGAAAGGGGTGGCTCCCCAGACTGGTTTCTGATAGAACCATTATTTTTCTCTTACGGGAACTGTCTGTGGCACCTTCTATGACGCTAGCAGTTGATCGACTGCTTCGTGTCGTGTTAGTTGTCATTCGATGCAAGGGTGTACGAATACGGTACTCTGAGTTCGACTGTCCCATCACACTTGATGCACCTTTGCCTCGGTCGGGGCCTCCAATATGCATCCAGCCGAGCTTAGTGGGTCGGGCTGACCTGACCTTAAATTCTTAGGTGGGCGTTCCGACTGTCTTGATTCAGACCTCTAGGCCTAACCCCTAGTTTGTGGGCTAAGCCTCCGCTTTTGGGCTGACCCCTATCAACTTTTAACAAAGTAGTATGACGTAAAAAATTCATGTTGCCAGGCATAATCTGTCACACCCCCTTCTCTAGAGGCCGAACACAAAAGAGTATTTATACTACTCAAACTGAAATTATTTATTTAACAAGCAACTGTGCATACTTCGAATACGCTATCGGCGTACACTTTATAAAACAAACCTTCATACTTCTTTTTTACTAAAAGATTAAAACAGAAATCCCAATTAACAACGATCTCGAGATTATGAACCTGACAACTGTGGTGGACCAACTCTAGCCGTCCCTGCAATCTCCAACTACAAAGGTTATAGGAGAGTGCATTTAATATTATAATGAACAAAACATGAAACAATCATTTTATTTAGGGATGCAAAAATATCATGTTTTTCACTAGAGATGTAAAATACAACATTTACTTTTCACAACATCTCATAAATTATAAAAATTTTCTCATGCTTTGCAAAAGTATCATTTAGGCTCATCAGTCACAATTCATTGAGTTCACTGTCTTATAAATCATAAGTAAACTTTCTGGCATAACCGTCACAATTCAAAATAATCGTGTCTCATTCATAACCCATATCCAACAGTGACTAAGTAGTCGTCCACCTCACGACCGGGAGTTTCGACGGTACCGTAACCTCAATTCTCAATGCACAAATAGCAACGTGATGAAATGAGGGTCACTCTCCACCAAGCACGAGTGGTATGTGTTGTCCGGGACTTAGTCCGCAACGCATTTAAGAAAAAAACCCCCGCTCAACAGAAAACCTCCCCCATATGGAGAACCAACACCTATAATTGGGCAACCTCCCCTAACGGGATATAAAGGGTCGAAAACCCTTGTAACTTGACACTTTAGAACATCATCTCACAATACTGATATCATTTGTCAAAACATTTATATCACAAACACATGCTTTTCAAAAGGTACAAATAGCATATTTAGAAACATCCTGGCATTTGAATAAGAGATCATGCTATCATAATTTTTCATGATTCAAAGCATGGATATAAAGTAGATTTAAAACATAATTTATGCATTTTTGTTCAGAATAATACTTAAGCACTCTCACTTTGACTTAGGTGTGACAAACTCTCTTCTTGTTCTTAATCCAAAAATTCCTAATTCTCAAGTGATCAAATCTCAGTGCCTAACAAGAAATCACACCTATGCGTAAGTGTGAAATACTAATTTTTATACGTAACTTAGCTAAATGTTTTATTTACGTAGTCAACTTTATGAATTTTTAAGTTGTTAATTAAATACGCGAAAGTTAAAAAAATACATAAAATTTAACTTAAAATCTTATTTAGATTTTTTGGTTGATCACTAGTAGATTCTTTTAATTATTTTAAAGTATTGTATTAAAATCTAAGTACAAATATATTATTTGCTTGCTTATTTTAATTAAAATTGTATTTTTTTATACCTTTCATTTCTTTCAAAATTTTAAAAAATTCATAAAAATAAATAAATAATTAAATAATAAGCTAGCTAAAATAATTCAACTTGACAAACAAACCCCTACAAGTCATCTTCAACCTCCAGAACCTCCAGAACGTTTGGATGGTTCCTTTTTTATTTTTTAATTATTACTTATTTCTAGTAATCAAAAAATTTATTCTTGAAATTAATTAAAATAAAAAAATAATTTAATTTAATCCGCGAGGGTACATACTCATGGATTATATTTTTGACAAATTAAAAATAAATTTAAAAAATAATTTGTTAATAAAATTTATTAAATAAAAATATTCTGATTTGGATTATCTGAAGTGAAGCAGGCTACTAACGATTGAAATCGTTCATTAGCGGCACTAAGCTGTAGAAAAGGTAGAAAACGTTGAAGATCGGGAGATTATAATGTGCACAGTGATGACCATGTGCGATTATGAAAATTAAGTCCATTAAAGGTGGTGGAAGCTGCGGCTGTTTGCAGCGGCTTTAAACAGTTCCTGGGTGTCGACCGCGGTCTGGAGGTGGTGGTGGTGGTCTCCAGTGGTGGCTGTGGTGGCGTCATGGTGGCTATGGTGGAGAAAAGAGAA